>JAJHUR010106840.1:0-20280 GCA_027495735.1 Lutjanus campechanus
TCTGTTGCCGTGGATGGGCTCGATATTTTTTTTCTCTTTCTTTGCAAATAAAAGAGAGTCAGAGCTTCTTTTTCTGCAGTCTTGGATGGAGAGAGAGACAAACCCCGACAGAGTGGGCTGCTCAGTGGCCAGTGGCTGTCAACGCCGCGCTCTGACAGAGTGTGAGTGGGACGAAACAGAGGCAGGCTGGAAAATACGGAGAGCTGATGAAACCCAGGGATTGGCTCCTGTGATTGGATGGGTTTGGCTGTTTGGGTAGGGCTATAAGATAAGCCTATATTGCATCAAGCAGAGAGGTGATTTGCAAAAATGTTCATTATAGCTAAAAGGCAAATAAAGCTGAAGCCAACCCAGCAAAACCCCCTTCAAAATCTGTTGATTGCTGCAGGTCTCCACACACTTATTAAAGGCACAGTATTCAGGATTTTCCTAAAAAGTAATCCCTCTCAATCATCACTTGTGACCCACTTGAAGTGTGAGGTGGTGTCTGTATCTGCAGAGATCCTGCCCTCTGCATGCATTTTCTTATTTTCTCATATTTTGCTGTGTTCAGGATGTTTCTGGTAGAGATGGAAAGCTCGACTCTTATAACTGAATCTAGCTTATGAACGACTCAAAGAATCAGGTTTTCAAGTCACTCGAGTCACCAAGTCAGACACCCAGAGCCCACGACAGCCCCAGTGCCAATAAAGAATGTGCACCAGGAACTTTTTTCTATTTAGCTAACCACTAGCGGTTGGTCTGTGTAGCTAATGTTGCACATAGGAAAATGTAGCGACGAGTGATGTACCTGACTCAGAAGTTTGTCAGTTGAATTGTATCTGGCTGTTCAATACAAAGATTCGATGACTCATTCCTTTATTCCACTTCAGTGCCAAACAAAACTAATATCAGCCTGCGTGAGTATGTTTTACCAGTAAGACTCGTAATCAGTGGTGGAAAGAGTACTGAAAATCTGTACTCAAGTACAAGTACTGTTACATTGCTAAAATATTACTCAATTACAAGTAAAAGTACTGGTGTTAAAAAAAATACTTAAGTAAAAGTACAAAGTATTCGTCAAAAAAACAAAAAAAAAACCCAAAAAAACGATGATGTCACCGTCACCTCTCCAGACTAGAACTTTGTGTGTTTTGCTTTACCAGTAGTTAAAACACTACTGCCACGACTATTGATTACTAGTTAAATTCTTAACGCAAAATCAATTAAAGATCAATCATTAACATGCTTTTTGTTTTTCGTCCATATGTCCTGGTTTTCATTGGCTTGTTTGCTATCAAATCACCTTACTGGCTACAAAAATGCAGATAAAAGATCTGGTTATTAATTAAAATTGTACTCAGTACTCAGCTATGATTTTAAAAGTTTCTAAGTAGATTACATGGTATAATTATTACTTAAGTACAAGTAAAAGTACAAACCTAAAGATCTACTCATAAAAGTACAACTACTTTCACACAGTCAGAAAGTCCTCCTGCTCATAGTTCAGGTGCACAATGGATGGATCATCTCTCCTGGACTGCTGACAGCGCTGCAGTCACCTACTATCCGTTTCTATCATCGCTTCCATCACAATTAGTTTTGTGGTTTGTGATGATATGATAAGATAAGATAAGATAAAATAAACTTTATTGATCCCACACCAGGGAAATTCACTTGTCACAGCAGCTCAAGTAGTACAGATAGAAAGTGACAATAAAGTACTTATAAAAATTAAGATAAAAAATAGAAAATATGCATATACCTATCACATTCAAAAATATAAAATCTAAAGAATATAAGTACTAAGTACAGGGCTGTAGACTATTTACAATATATACACCTTTCACTTGAACATATATTGAAATATTGTCATACTGACCACGCCCACTAGAGGTTGCCACATAACAATAAACTGACATATCAGAATGAGGCTGCTTGCACCAACACATGTTTTTTCTGGAAGGGACAGGCTGGATTTAGGGACTAAGTTTGTAAAGTTTACAGGCTGACATGCTGTTGCATTCCTTTGTAAATAAGTGCACAAACTAATATAAAAACATATTTGTGATTCCCTACATTTCTAATCGTTCATTGACATGTTTTCCCTGTGCATTTTTGTAACCTTCTATCTGCTTTATCCTGTTATTGTAATGCGTGTTACTGTAAACCTAATGGCTAATTTTGTTCATTGAACTGGGGAGGAGGGGCCAACTTTGAATGGTGCCTTTAATCAAAAACCATCCTGCATAGTCTGCCTTTAAAGTTTTTGCCATGTGTTCCCAAATAAAGAAACACACATACACAGGAGGCCACAGCAAGTATTATAATAGGTTTAATGATGCCTTCAGAGACTGTGGAAGTCACTATAAACTTGACGCTGTATTTTGATATTTAATTCTTTAGCTGTCAGAGACTCATCTTCACAGTACAGTGCACTTCTGCCCCTCAGATGAGATAAGAGTATAAGACACAATTAATGAGATCATTCATTCGGCAAGTTTTTGCTTATTTCTGTCTGTTTACTGCTGCTCGTTGAGCAGCGAGGTTTGTGGTGCTGGGCCAGCAGGAGCCAGAGGAAATGTCTGTTTATACGGCCTATTCTACAGTAGGATTTGCAGGAACTTTGGGCCTGCGTATGGCTCATTGTTGTAACTTCCCCATGCAGGCAGCTCAGAAAAATATGAGTTTGTGTTGAGGTCATGCCAGTTTTTGATTAAACGATATGACCTGCTTTGTATTATTCAGCGTTGGCGCGGGGAGCCAGAGGCATAGGGCGGGATGACCTCTCCATCAAAAGCCGCTACACACGGGACAGGGTCACTCATAAACTCCAGAGTGTTTTGGAGACAGTCTTGGAGGTGATAGAAACAAATAGTTAAACTTTTGTGATCATAGATGCAACTGCCAGTGTCCCTTTTATTTGTCAGGCTCTGGGAGTAATGGATTACATGCAACAGGGTTACATAATTAGGATACAAAAAAAAGGTAACTGTATTCCATTAAAAGACGTAATCAGATAGCTACACAGAAATCCAGTTCACTAAGTATGTTGGGACTGTAGGTGATGATGCTGGTGATCAGGTTGGTTTGTGGGTAAAAACAGAAGCCTCAGAATAAGTTCCAGTGTTTAATTGAAGTTTGGGCGTGTAGTGTAAATAACTACTTAACATATAACATTTAAAATAGCATATTGTAAACCTACATTATAAACAGAGTGTAAAACATAAAACTATTTCACCGTATTTGGTACTGCGATAATACAAAAGTACTAGAAAGTAATCAAGTTACATTGCTTTAATGTTGTGATTTGGATTGCATTTTTTAAGAGGTAAATGTAATGGAATACATTTTTAGAGTAACCTTCCCAAGCCTGCACACAAAGAAACCAGAGTCTATTCACATTTTCCAGCCCTTCACAGCTGAGAGAGCAGCCCAGTGTCCATTCAGGGAGATGTGACCACAAGAGGAGTGGTGAGACACCTTGTGGCCGTAAAGTGCCACTCAGCACTCCCGAGGCCAAAGTCAGCAATGTCCCGATCAATATCCCACAGGGGCGTAATGATGTAGGATGCAGGCGTTATTGATCTGCCGCTTTGACACAGGCGAAATGTTAAAAGGCGGATTGTCTGCTCCTCCTCACCGACCGCACTGAGCCACTCTGAGTACGCATCAGTATGCTGTGGGTGCTTGCAGAGTGCCTCTTCTCCTCATTAGCTCTGTCAGGACCAGTATGATAATCTAGCAGCAAGGCTCAGTCAGGAAAATGACTTGGGCTGCAGGTTGGAGTCTGACAAAAGGGATTTAGAAGAGAAGCATGAATGCAAAAAGCTTTCTTTGTGTGTTTGAAAGCCAACAAGAAAATTTCAGAACATGTTCCAGCAGCTGAAAAGGGTTTGAAACAGTATTCATCACAGGAAATGGCTGCGGTTAAAGGAACACAGGAATAGGACTCAGGAACAAAGATGTACTGCCGTGGACACCTGGTGTAGTTTGGAGACTTCCTCCATTGTCTAAGTAGGTTACTGAATGCATAATGCTGCTCAGCGGTGTAATTTGGCCTGGATAAAGTACTGTGTCACCACTCTGCCAGGCAAATAGACTGAGTCTGCAGGGAGTCTGGACCGTC
The DNA here is from genome assembly GCA_027495735.1 of Lutjanus campechanus. Taxonomy (NCBI): domain Eukaryota; kingdom Metazoa; phylum Chordata; class Actinopteri; order Lutjaniformes; family Lutjanidae; genus Lutjanus; species Lutjanus campechanus. The sequence continues at coordinate 4,109 of JAJHUR010106840.1, forward strand.
TCTGAGGATGTGTGTGTGTCTGAACTGCAAACACACACATATTTTCACTTCCATTAAAACCGGGCACATACTAGGATTTATAGCAAATCTAGAAAAATGAGCTGTGACAGATCATGCAAATCCTATGCATGCTGTCTGCAGGAATTATTCCTATATCTTCAATAATATCAGAGGTTATGGTGACTTGTTTGCTTATTACTGAAAGTATTAAGGTGCCAAAATGCATTATTAGTCTATTTGGTCTGGTTAGCTTCTTCATATACACAGTAAATGTTCTTTTTTCATGCATTATTACAGTATCCTTGAGCAAGATGCTGAATCAGTGCTGCTGTTTTGCTTAACCAGTAGTTCCCAGGAGAGCTGCAACGATTTGTGACAAATCGATTAGTTGTCAACTATTAAATTAATTGCCAGCTATTTTGAAAACCTTTTTGAGTCTTTTTCTTAAGAAGAAAGGTCCAAAGTATCTGTTTTTGCTTCTCAAATGTGAATATTTCTTTAGTCCTCTGACAGTTAACTGATTGTCTTTGGGCTGTGGACAAAACAAGACATTTGTGGATGTCGCCTAACATTTTCACAATTTTCTGACATTTTACAGACAAAACAACTAATCAATTAATTGAAAAAAATGATCAACAGATTCATCGATCATGAAAATAATTGCTAGGTGCAGTCCTGCTACTCAGCCCTTTTGGATTATTGTCCTTATTAAGTAACATCTGTTTGTGATCCTCTTCTGTCTATGGATTCCCAAAAGTTCAAACAAATTGTGCTGTTGCTTCGGATTGTTTCGTCTGAATAGATTTTAGAGGCTTGAAGAAGTAAAAGGGTCCAGTGCTTAGCATTAAAAAGCAAAGACTGAAAACAAGTCAGAGAAAAATACATATTGATGGAGCAGAAATATGATTCTTTGCATTACACAATCACTTTAGAAGTCTGGAGCGACTGTTTTAACCTCTGTTCAGACCTCCATAGCAATTGTTATTTCTTCACATTCTGCTGATAATTTTAGTTTCATTATCATTTTTGAATGTTTAATGTGTAATCCAAGGATCCTAAAGGCCCGACATGCCGAGTTGACTAAAAAAAATTACACCATGTTTTTAGCCTTATGTACAACACTTGAATAAATAAGCTTTACAACATTTCTTTTCTCATCCCACTAAACTTATAGGGACAATAAAGAAATGACCAGTGGGTGGTTTCAGAGGATATCGAAACATATGTGCACTACATTACAGCAGTCATTTGCAGATGTTAAAGGTATAATCTGCAACATTTTCCTAAAGAAAACTATGTATAGATTCATGTAGACATCCTGCCCCTTTGCCTGCATTTTCTTATTTTTTCTAACTGTTTTGCTGTGTTCAGGATGTTTCCCCAATCCCAAACGTTGGTATGTGACATCCTGATGCTAACAGCTTGGACAAACTGACTCTATACGCTTAAATTAAAATGCTGAGTCTGGAAGAACTTTTGTTCATTTCTTAGTTTAAATCTATGGGATCGATCAGTTCTGTCCTGGCATGTTTACAGAAACCAAGAGCTCCAAAGCCACAAGTCACTGCATCCTGGCTTCTCACCAATTCAACCTCTGATCATTTATATATTTGTCTTTTGTTTTCATTTACCCTCCTATTGAGTGATCTGGCGCTGCCATGTCTCCTCTATTCACGGAGGGGTGTAATGTGTTTATTGGTTGAGTAAAATATCCATCAAAGCATCTTTTAGCACAAAAACATTTGGCACAGTCATACAGTGAAATAAAGGCAGAACACTACACCCACCTGCTGGCAGACGCAGCAGGCTGTGTTGAATAGTCTGCATGAGAGTGAGTGTAATCAACCCACCACAAACGTAAGTATTAAAAGGATACTCCACCCCAGACTCTTAATCCACTCAATATGTACTCACCCCTATGGCGAAGTGAGGATGGGTGAAGATCTTAAGTTCACAAAACAATCCTGGAGTTTCAGCAGAAAACAGGGTTGCAGCCAAATCCAGTACAATGGCAGTGAATGGAGATCAAATGTAAATGTAAAAGAAAAAGAACACAAAACAAACAAAATGTCTCCATCCTGCTCCTGTGGTGTAATCCAAGTGTACGCGAGCATCACATAAAAACTTAACCACAAAAGACGCCATTTACGCCATGTTTTTAGCCGAAATGTCAACATGTAGCATGTAAACCTGACATCGATCTCGCGAGACTTCGTATATATCTTAATGGACGCACGTGTGGAAATATCGCGAGATCGACGCCATGATTACATCCTACCTGCTACATGCTACAGTTGACATTTCAGCTAAAAACATGGCGTAAATGGCGTCTTTTGTGGTTAAATTTTAATGTCTACTGCAACCCTGTTTTCTGCTGAAACTCCAGGATTGTTTTGTGAACTGAAGATCTTCACCCATCTTCACATTGGCATAGAGGTTAGTACATATTGAGTGGATGATTAATTGATCCAATAATCTAATAATCTAATAATTGATCTAAGAGTGGAATGTCGCTTTAATGCATTTATGTACACACAAATGGTTTTTTGCAAATATGTATGTGTATAATATATGAGATGCAAACCTCAGAGGTTTTTGTGGTCATTAAGTGTCATTAATTTAAATGGGTAATGGAAAATGTCTAAGAACAAAGTGATGAACTCGAGCAGCTTCCAGCTGAGATCTATAGATTTCTACTCAGTTCGCTAATGAAAATATGATAAAGTATTTTTGTCTGTGACCCACAAGGACTCGGAGGGGGGGTCCTGGTTTAAAACATGCACAAGCCTACTCTGGTAATGACTGCATACTGCCACCTGCTGTTCACTTGACACAGTGACACTTTCTCACTTACCTCCAGTAGTGAGGTTGCCCAGGTTTGAGATGTCTGCATCTGGAACTTGTACAACTCTTCTAACGTCCCTGAGCTGAGAGGAGTTTAGCTTGTGCTGTTTCAAAAACTCTACAGCAACAGAAACTTCCAGAAACTCCAGAAACAAGTATAATCCTCAGAACATGCTGTCAGCCATTTTTACATAATTTTAATAGGCCTACTTGAAAAGACTTGCTGCTCGTAGCTTCTGGAACAATTTACAACACTCTTCAAAAATCCACAGTATTTGGCTCTCATGGGGCATCAGGAACACACTCGTCAATCTCAGTGGTGGGACATAAGTTTGAGTTATACTTTACTTGACTATTTCCACATTATCACACTTTACACTTCTACTTTTCAGATATTGTACATTTTACTCTGCACCATTTATTTGGCAGCTAGTTCAGATTAAGATTTAACTTTAAAATGTACAGTATAATGAACAAAATATTGTTCAAGACTTTGATCATCTCACTGCCCTTCAGGGTTTGTGACCCTTTGGAGGGTCAACTACCACAATATAGCATAGTTAAAATGGCTAGTGTCACAGTAATATGCCACTTTCAAGGGCTGTTTATCTATAAAACTGATACTTTCATTTTTGGTACTTTGCGGTTTATGTTGTGGAAGTTACTTTGACCACATACCAATGCAAGCTGCCACTGTAAGAAGTTAAACTACAGCAAACTAGAAATCTTGGTTAACTAAAGCTATAAAGAGTAGTTCAACTACTTTTACTTACTTTTAAGAAATCAGCAAATTGACAATGTATATGTGATGTGAAAGTATAACTAAATGTCATACAAAAAGTCACATACTAGAAAATGCCAGTTAAGTGAATTTACTGCTAAAAGTGCCCAATTGTTTGCAGGTCATACAAAAAACAAGACAACAACAACAACAACAACAAAAAACCACCATTGCTTTAGTTTGGTGTACAGTGTATCCACGTATTTACTGGACAGTAGAATAGCAACAGTAAAATAAAGATAAAAATCATTAATTGCATCATTAAGCAAATATAAAAGTAGTGGAGCTGCCAGCAAACTATTAGTTAAATTACTAGTTTACAGTTTTTCCTCATTCACTTTGGCTCAATTCTCAAATGAGAATAATATTTTTCAAAACATTAAATTCAAATCCCCGAATGACTAGTATGTTGTTCACGACAGATGGGAATTTCTTATTCATTTCAGCAATTTGAACATGTTTTATGTGTTCGAAAGAGTGACAACAATTGTCTACAGTTTTGCACAATAACTACTTACGCATGACTCTTGCACATGAAACTGTCAGACTCTTCAGTTTCTAAACATTCTTTCATTGTTTGAGGCGTCACACACAAAGTCAGACAGACATGTATATTACATAAATATCTATGAAACGTTATGTTTGTGATGTCTGCTAGATTGATGAATGAATGAATTTGTTGTCCCATGAAACAGTATGACTGCTAGATTGAATGTGATGTAATACCACTTTTGTCCAGAAGGCGTCAGTGTCACTCTTTGGGGGACAAAAGATGACTCAACAGTGATCAGTCCTGGCACGTGGTACCGCGTCATTTAATTATCTCATTCACAAAACCAATAACTCCTCAGCAGGGCTCCTCCAATGAATATCACATAAAGGAAAAGGCAAAAAGAGCCATAAAACACAACCCAGTCACCTCTAACTACTTAATTTGATGGACTATTTTATCCATGTACGCTGCATTTATTGTATCCCCATTAAGAGGTCATGATGGCACTAAATCAAGAGGCAGAGAGTATTTAGATCGGTTTCTCATCAGTAATGGGGGAAAAATAGGTCTTTAGTCACTTCCATGATGAACAAATAAATAATCAGAAAAAAAAAAAAGAATTAACAAATTCGTTCAGTTAAAATATTCTGTAGAAAAATTACTTTTTCTTGTGGTAAATGTTTAGTGAAAACACCCTGCATCATTTTCATCCAGATCCAGTTGTTGCCGGCCGACAATAAAAAATATACATATATCATGAAATAAGACAAATAAAATAAAATATCACATTTAAGCATATCAAGCTTCATATGGGAAGAAAAGAAGGGCCAAACACATGGTGTCAATGGACTCCAACAAGATCTTATAACAGTACTTATAACCTTTTATAGTAATATTACCTGATCTTAACATAGGAGATAAAACATTAAGTGTGACAAGAAATCTTTATTAAGTCACTCTCTTATATTTCATAGCAGGTGAGAGTGAGGAAGGTTGTAAAACTTTTTTGCATTTATAGCAGTTACTCAGAGACTATTTGAACGAGACCAATCAAATCTTTATATATGATACTTACCTCTGTCTGCCAATTACCCATACCATTTAAAGACGATTACATATGAGATATCGTTCACAATATTTATTTGAAAGGAAGAAGTCAGATGTTGCAACTGACCCCAACCCTGGTCACAGTTACAAGATATTAAAAATACATTAAATTTCTCTAATTAACTTTTGCTTTTTGTTTTGTCTTTTTTTGTTATGGTTATCAGATAACAGTTACTGACTTTTGTTTATGTGTAGAACGTAGGCCTATCTTGAGTCAACATGTTGCTACAGATGCTACAGATGCTTCTCTGTTTTTCAGTGTGAGACGAAATACTGTTGTGTGGTCTATTCTGATATGGCTGCTTAGCTTGGGGATGGTTGCAACATCATGTTACAATGGCCCTTACTCTATCAGCCATGACAGAGCGTGATGTCCTAACCAGACACATTGACCTAGACAGAAGCTAAATATGCCACTTAGAAGTCAACAAAACAAGGATTCAAGCTGTAAGTAAGTTTTGATGAATTCATACAAATCCCAAAATGTCGTGGGTTGACTCTGTCAGCCAATCAGAAGCTGTGTTCCTGATTTTTGTTTTACAGTGTTGAACCTTAGGTGCATTAATATATCAGTGATCTCAACGTGAGATTGCACGGTAAGCATAACATGACAGCGGTATTGCGGTAATGCAGTTATCGTCTTTCATACCTGTCTTACTGGTGGGGTGGAGAGGGTCTAACTGAGCACGTGCAGCACGAGTATCATCACTCTAGCGTGTTTCAAATTGGAGGAATAAAACTTGTTGTAACCACCCCCTGTTGTAACCGTCCCCAGTCTACCCTAATACTGTATTATGTGCAGGGACACAAAGGCATTCAGATGCACAATATCATATAGACACTATGAAGCTAGAACAGGAGGCAGAATTGTTTCCATGAACTCTTCTTCACGCTGATTCACTGACTACTTCAGTCATATCACTGAGATATTAAAAAGAAAAACAAACAGGATAAGGTCACTATAAACAGCCTTTGTTTATTTCCTATAAGAGCAGTCAGATGAGTGATGGGACTCAGACGTGAATATTAGGAAGGCGTGGCCAGTAATCAAAGTACCAGTTTGCAGGGAGGGCTGTCTGTGCGCGTCCTTCCTCTGGTTTTGGTCTCCGACCAGTCAGACACAGTGTGTCAGCTCAGCGGGACCTGAGAGCTGCGCGCAGGACAGGACGAACTGCTGGATAAAAAAGCGCACCGGGCCGGCGCATGCATTTGCTCATCTATTTCTTTTTTTCTCTTTCCCGTCTTTGATTCCGCGGCGCCTCTGATCGGATGCTGGATGCAAACCATCCCCGCGTCAACAACACACCTCTGACGGACGAACCATGGACAGTTTAGGCAGCCGCTGTAAGATTGTGGTGGTCGGGGACACGCAATGTGGGAAAACGGCGCTCCTGCACGTTTTTGCCAAGGACTGCTACCCAGAGGTAGGTCCATGAAAAGTCTGAACTTACTGTTTTTAATTTGAAGAGAAATGAGAGTGAGGGGCACTGGGGAAATGTAAAACTGAACAGTTGAACTTCAGCACTTGTTCAGTAGGTTTCATCCACCTGCTTACAGACAGAAATGTGAAAACGGGCAGAGAGAAATACGCTGCTGGAGAGGGAACTGTAATAGATGCCTGTAAAATCACTATAATAGTCCTGTGGTGTCTAAATGGACTTTTATTGAGTCTGCAGCACTGCCCATAAAACTTTAAGGCGTTGTCTTCGTCTGCTATAATATCAGTATTTCTAAAATATCCCCAATGGGACTAACAACACTAGATTTGCTATGAAATGTGTCTGCTATTATTTTATTTTAGATTTAAAACAAAACAGATTATTACTAAATGATAATGAACAAATATCTATCCAGACTGGACCTGTATAATAGTCAGTAATGGGCATTTTTAAATTACATTCATGTTAGTTCAAGTAAGTGAGCCCTTTATACTCTGTAACAACTTCCAATAATACACAATAAAAGACACTGCTAAAAATGTACTCTGTGGGGTGAATATAGCACCAATACAATGGGTCAACATCACCCAGTGTTGGTGTTATTTCCCCTCTGCTGGGTGAGTCTCTGCCCACTGGTACTGGGTAAAATGGATCCAGTAGTGCATCGGTGTTAAATTGACTCCACACAGGGTAAATTTGCAGCACAGTGTTTTTCATTGTGTGTTTGGCCTGTTTTTTTTTTTTAGAAAACGGATTGCATAACTTAATTAAATTTATCTTAGTTTAATTTTAGGAATTTGTTCCAGAGAATAAAGGGCTCACTTGCTTGAACTAATGTGAATGTCAGTTAAAAAATGCCCATTATTAATCCATTATACAGGTCTAGTCTGGATAGATCATTAATGATTATTAACCTGTTTTTTTAAAGTGTGTGCAAAAAAGATTACCCCAATATGGGCAAAATATGGAGATGTCTGCTGCATCATTCAAAGGTAGTCTGCATATTTTGTCCGAGCTGTTCCTAAATGCATCAGGACGTCAAATACCCACGCACTGGATTGGCGAAATGTCCTGATCACAACAAAACAATGAGAAAAAATAAGGAAATATAGGCAGAGGACACACTTTTAGCAGATCATAAGTGGTGATTGAAAGGGATCATGTTTGTATGAACCCAGGCATTGCTTTCTTTCGGAAAATGTTGCAGATTATACCTTTAAACTGTGGCTGTGTAAAAACAGGCTTATCTTGTGCCTCTTTAATTTGATCACTAAAATAAATGCTTTATTTTCAGAACTACGTTCCCACTGTGTTTGAAAACTACACAGCCAGTTTTGAGATAGACAAGCACCGGATTGAGCTGAATATGTGGGACACGTCAGGTAAGACGATTTCATATCATCTCTGTCTCTTAAAAGCTGCAGACATCACATCAATCCACTCCCAGCCCCGCCACGGTGCCTGTCCCTGGCTGCGACCGTGGGAGGACTGCCTCCAAACTCCCCTCTCCAACTTTTCTAGCAGTCATCCCTTTGACAAATTGCTTTGACCTTGCCAACGTCACATGGATGTCTTTTGTTTTTATTTTATTTATTTATTTTTTTTAGCTCAGGGCATCTGCTATTTGTGACTTGTCTTTGCTAGAAACTTCGGTGCCAGTCGTTTCTCCCGGTGCCTTGTGTTTGCATTCCTTCCTGGTCTGTCCACTGTGTGTGGCTGGCTCTTCCCATGCTCTGGCCAGGGTCAGGCGACTGTCGGGGGAGAAAGGCGTGCGGGCGTGGATAATTGAGACAGGATGTGCCTAAAGGGACCAGTGACTGCCCTGACTGTTTAAGTGTGTTCATCAGAGTTTGACCGATGCTGTAGTTTGCTGACATATCGGCTAATGTTGGGTCGGATATTTGGCATGTTGTTTTGTTGCTGGTTTGATTGAGCCACATTTCCAGACATACAGACAATCAGTTCTGATATTAAAGGGTAACTTCTGGGTTTTTTAACCTGGATGCTGTTTTCCCACGCTTTTGTGTCTTATCATCCCATTTACACTTGGTATTAAAAGACTCTGTACTATATTCTCTTTCACTCTTGGAGGCTGTGTTCATCCTGGCTACCAGTAATGTTCCCGCTAACAGCAGCTAACTGTTGCAGTTAGCTACTTTAGCAACAAAGCTAAAGCTATATCTGTCCGTCAGTCAACTCTGTAATTAAATTGTACAGCAGAAGCCGAGCAGCCAGAGGACATCAGAGGAGAAACCAGAAAATATTTTCTCCCTAAAATATGAACCAGTTTCACCCAAATTAGTGAATTAAGTTAGAAATTTGTGCTTTTGTAATGTGATGCCCCCAGAAACACTGGAGTCTGTTCCAGAGCATGAAAGTTTCCCCCTTCTATATGCCCTGCTTAACTGAGAAAGAAAAAAAAAGAATAAATAAATAAATAAAGGCCCCAGAGTACAGGGTGAGTCATCAACAGTTTTTCATCGTTTTCCAGGAAAAGACGAAGATTGGAAAACTATTACAATACCTGAAAATATCTACAGAATAACCTTTTCTCTCTCTTTTTTTATCATTGTTGGGCCAGATACTGATGTATAAGTGACGTTTAGTGCAATACATAATACTTATATTAAAGGGACAGTTCACCTAAAAATCTAAAAATTATAAGTCTCCCTTGGCTTGTAGTGCTAGTTATTCATCTACATTGATTTATTTTTCAATTTCACCAACATAATTAGACTAAATGGCGCCTGTCTTGTGCTGCTCAAAGCACTAAAAAATACATTTGAAAACTCAAAACCAGTGTCTCTCTTTTCAAAAATCATGACCCAGTTACTCAAGATAATTCACAGACCTTGTTGTGAGAAGTTTCATGTCGGAACTACTTTCTTTCTGCAATAGAATCTACCAGATCTATTTTCTTTTTACTAGAAAGAAAGTAGTTTCTACACAAAGCTCCAATGCAACTTTTCAAATGTATTTTGTGATGTGGTTCCACTATATTGGAGAGAAAGCAGACATCTCCAAAACTCTGCAACTGACACCAAAAATCTAGATGTGTAGTGAGCATTAGAGGCCAGGGGGAAAAATATGCATTTTGATTTTGGGGTGAACTGTCCCTTTAACTCTTTTTTTTTTTCAGACTCATTCATCAAAGCTTCAGCTGAGAGTTTTAGTGACTTTTAGTGTATTGTTTCAGGAGGTCTTCTCGCCTGTATAAAATTCTCGAGGCATTAAAAATGTCAGATTTAAATATGTTGATGTTCTCAGAATAAGAACTGCTGCTGACGTCAGTGAAAACATTGTTGTTCCACAGAAAAGAGTCCATGTCAGCGGTGTTGTGCAATCGGAAGGGGTCGTTCTCTGAAAGCAAATCATCCTTTTACTCTGTCCGGTCAATGACTTCTTATGTGGTTCAGTGTGTGGCTGTGTTTCTTGCTGGGGAAGTAGTTTTGGCCACAAGGCAGCCAGTTGCATCACTGAAACTCCTGCATAGAAAGCCTTGCTCTACTTTCATCCAGATTGTCAGCATGGATGGATTAACTGCTCTGAGCTACCCTGAGATCTGCATCTCATCATAGTCATCTCAGGCTCCTGCCAGCTATCTGACCAGCGACATGGCTGACCAGTCAGAGGGCTGAGTATGGGATCATTCCATGGGGGAATTCCATCTTTTACCATAAACATTCCCAAACCTAAAAGTATCTTCCGGGAGAGATGATGATGGGAGTGTTTTTATGTTTCATGGTCAGTCAGTGAAGGAATGTTGTTTTTCCTTGGACCTCATGCTGACCTGCAGAGTAAATCTGCTTCAGCCTGTCAGTCAGGGGTCGAGGTCCTCTGGGGCCCGGGGCCACAACTTAGAGGAGTTCCTTATCTCCAGGCTGTGAGAGCCTAATGATGTAGTGGGAATGTTGTGCTTCTGTCCATCTTTAAAAGCCTAAACCACCTTTGGCAGTGTTAGACTTTAATCTTCAGCCAGGAGCCGCCCACCCCACAACAAACATGACGTCACCCAACCCACAGGGCAAATGTGTGTGTGTGTGTGTGTTTGTGTTTGCTAAGCATGTGTGCTACTGCGTGTGTGTGCTTTCAGGGGTCCTTGTGTGGTTCTGCCATTATTCACTGATTCACAGCAAACACAGATGTTCATATTTTCTCTCAACAAGAAAAATAATTGGCTCACACTTGGATGAAAAAGGCTTTCATCTGAAGAAAATAGCATGTCTCCCCTCATTCCTCTTTTAGAATCTGATTTTTTTTTTTTTTATTGCTTCAGCCCCTCTTCTCCTTCAGCTCCCCTTTTCTAGCTTTGCTTTTTTAAAGAATTCTCTCATGTACGCCACCACCCTCAGCAGCAGCAGCAGCAGCAGCAGTCACACCAGGCTCTTGGGCATGGTCACACCATGATTTATAACAGAGACATCTCAGACTCAAATCAATTTATTTCACTCGAATCGCTGTGATCAGAGGAATTATTCACAGAGGTGAAGTAACAGTGTGAAATGCTTTGGTGTAGAGTTAAACTCAGGTAAACTCTGACCTGTGAAGTCACTCTGTGGGACACCTGCAAACCGTTCCTGACAGTGCTGACCTTTGAGGGAACGGAGAACCGCAGAGTCCGAAATATGGGAACTTCTCACGGTAGCTGTGTGCCAAATGAGGAGCAATGCCAGCAGAGATTTCCTCTTAGAACCCAGTTTGCTTTTAACAGAACTCAGCACAACCAAAAGTACAGCAGTACATCTAAATCAGCTATGAGATATTCTAAAGAAGAACCCATCTGTGGTGTAATGGTTCCACACAGAACGCTCAGAAGGATTCTATCCAGAATTTTTACACCTTCTAAGGGTGCTAACAAAAACCCACCCAGGGGATTCTTCCAAGACCATTTTTATATTCCAGGTGTTTTATCTAGAACATACCCAGGGGCTTCTATCAACAACGCTTTTATATTCTAAGGGTTTTTATCTAGAACCCACCCAGAGGTTCTACTAAGAGCCTGTTTACATTATTGCACAAAGACTTCTTCCAACGAGGTTTCTCTGGATTACAAAGAACCCTTGACAAACTCTTTCTTCAGAAGCAAATGGCTCTGGGTAGAAGCTCAGCCCGTCAGGAAGAACCCTTATTTATAAGAGTGAGTACCTGCTCTTTTGGGGAAGTAACTGAATTGCGCTGTTCCACGTTCTGGTGGCTACAGGCTATAGAACACTGCACAGTTTCATTTGGACCTGACATTTGCATTAGTCAGTCCTCCGCTTGCTCTTCCAGACCCACAGCCTCATCTTCCTCAGATATACAGCTGTTTTCTTTCTGACAACCAAGCTTGCAGCCTCTTCACATAAAGTATTGTCTGCCTTTTAATTGCTGGTGAAGTCTGCCTGCTGTGGTCTGGCTCCGTTCACAAAGCATTATTGATCGCTATCCGAGGCAAGGCTATTTAAACAGCTTGCGCCTCGCCTGGTTCACATTTCTCCGGCATGGTTAGATGTGTATTGCCATTAAAAATGCTCTCAGCATTCGTTGCTGTAGCATGCAAGTCCACCATTGATTAGTTTGGTCTCATTAATTCTGGTTCTTCCACAAGGTCTAGTCCTTGCAGGATGGGTGAGAACGGGTACGAGGTGTTTATCTAATTGAGGTCATTACTTAGTGTAGATCTCAGTGTCTGGGTGTGTGTGTGTGTGTGTGTGTGTGTGTGTGTGTTTGTGTGTGTTGTGGCTCTAAATGAATGGGTTTTTAAAGATGCATTAAACAAAAACAGTTTTGTGGCTTCTGGGAACCGGAGGACAACTTTCAGCTGTGCTTTGTACTCAGCCCTGCATTCAGCTCCAGACCATCTGGAGAATAAATCAATTAGAAAGTGATTGAATGAATTCCAATGAGCGAAGACACTGTATCTGTGTCTGTGTATGTGTTTATTTATGTTACATGTGTGAGCAGCCACATAGTGATAGATGGTGTTGTCTGTTTCACCATTGCATCTACACTCTGAAAAATAAAAGTCCTGACTAGAACCATAGGGTTCTTTGGCTTTTTGGTTCCTGGTAGAACCCTGAATAAAGGTCCCACCAGAACTTTTTCATGTCTGTTCTATATAGAACCTGTCCACATTATAAGGGTCTTAACAAGAGCTCACCCAGGGATTTCTACTAAGAACACTTTTGTATTTCAAGGTTTTCATGTAGAACCCTGACAGGGTGTTCTGCCCAGAGACCCGTTTATATCCCAAGAGTTTTATCTGGAACCATACTCAGAGTGTTCTACCCAGAGTCCAGTTTACATTCCAGGAGTTTTATCTGAAATCCACCCAAGGTGTTCTACCAAGAACCCTTTTATAGTCCAAGGTTTTCATCTCCACCCAGGGGGATCTAAAAGTACATTTTATAAGGGTTGCACCTCCAACTTCTTGTCCTCTGAAGGTTCTACAAAGAACCATCTTGTGTGCTATCATCCACCTTTTTTTTTAACAATATATGTTGCCAGTAATTGTTTTTTCAATGTCTACATTGAGAAAACAATCTTTCAACATTCATGCTTCTAACAGTCCTTGAAGAACCCTTTCTTCAATAACAAAGCATGTTGTTCTGGGTAGAACCTCAGCATTGAGGAAGAATCCCTTTGGAACCATTATTTTTAAGAGTGTATGCGAGTGTCTTAATTGACTTGTAAAGCAACCCCAGGCTGTTAAGTAGTCAAAATGTCAGCGTGGTTTGGTGATAACTTGTCGGAGGGCCATTAGCGATTACTGTCGAGGCTCACGGGGCCCATTGGTAGTCAGCCAGTCTGGGTTTTTTTACTGAGCCTGAGGCATTAACGCACTCTTCCTCTCTTCCCAATATGGTAAGGGTGCCTGGGAAAGATTCCCTCCAGCTCTGGCATCAGACTAATACCGTACTAAGAGGTGTGCGTGCTGTTTCTTACAAGTCCGAATCATGACAGGCCGGGTTTTCCCAAAACTTCCCACAGCAGCACACTCACGTCTCTTTCTGTTTTTCTTCTCTGCTGCCTCTCTAATGCCTGACCTGATTCTCACATGAAGACTGGAACTCTTACATTCTGTTCAGTCATGCTGGAGTGTGCTTTCAAGAGGCAATCCACGGGAATCTTGTTTTGCTTTTGTCTTTTGCTGACATCTTTGCTGCTAATCGCTCATGCTGTGGTGCTTTTTCCACTGTACTTCCCAGAATCACTTGTCATTCCAACCACGTGTCCCTCACTCTTATCCTGAGAAACTTCTGTCGATGAAATTTGAGTATCTGTCGAGGTTCTGTGCCCGATCAGCCTGATGTTGGCTATTGCCTCCCATTGTAACCACCCAATTCTTTCTCTATTTATTTCCAAACAAAGTGCTGTTGCTGCTGCTGGGAACATAAAACGCATCACTTGCTGTGCAGTGAAGGATTTTTCCTGCAATAGACCTGCCTGACACTGGGTGTTCACAACAACAAATATAAAAGCTTTCATGAACTGGCTGCAGCTTGAAGCACCATTGTGGTGCATTCAGCATTCAGCATAGAGAGCAGAAAAAAACATGTGCTTATTTGAAAATGTCACGGTTTATTACTCCAAGAGATTCTTTGATAAAATTAACTCTCACGTGAGTTCCAGACATTTTTTTCTATCGAGTCTTCATCTGTTAAAGGAACAGTTCACCCCAAAATCAAAAATGCATGTTTTTCTGCTCACTTGTAGTGCTATTTATTCATTTATATCCATTGTTTTGCTGTGAGTTGCAGAGTTCTGAAGATATCGGCCGTAGAGATGTCTGCCTTCTCTTGAATATAATCGCACTAGATGGCACTTGATTTGTGCCAACAGCAATGTCTCTTTCTAGGAATCATGACCCAATTACTCAAGATAATCCAGAGACCTTGTTGTGAGCAGTTTCATGTAGGAACTACTTTCTTTGTAGTAGACAGATTCATATGTAAAGCAGCACCAGGGCAGGAGCTTCGTGGCCTTTTGCTCCTCAAAAAATAATCTGCCCTGAGGCCACTGTGGCTTTGATGCCTCGCCCGCACTGCCCCAGCTGATTTCACTGTTTTCTCCTCCGCCTCTTTCCTGTCAATACTGCTTTTATTCACCGGTGTCTTCTGTTGAGAATCTGAATTCTTAACATCAAGTGAAACACTGTTGAAATAAACAATAGTGGGTTCAATTTCTAGCCTGTTAGTAACATCAACAGCAAAGAAATTAGACAAGAAACTCTACATACTGTATCATGTAACACATTGCTTGTGTATTGATATCATGACTTAGCTGACCCAGTGGCCTCCCCATCCCCATATTCAAGCAAGTCCAAGGACTCTGATTGGTCCAGGGCTTTTGACTCAGTTTCTATTGATAATTTGTAAATAATAATGTTTTATTTTGTGAAATAAACATTTTTTGCCCATTTTTTTTCATCCATTTCAAATAAAATTATCCTTAACCCCTAAGTTAAATTTACTGTTTCCATGGTCTCAAAGCCTTGTTTTATTTGATGGCCTTGCTGCTCTGGCATTTGGCGTTTGTGCCCTCAAAAAGTTGACCGCACAAAAGGCCGAGTGGCCTTGCCCCTAAAATGACGAAATTCCACGCCTGACCAGTACCATAGGAACTACTTTCTTTCGAGTAGAAATTTTCTTTCTAGTAGAAAGAAAGTAGTTATAAAGGCTGGTTATCAGTACTCAATGCCTTTAAACGATACCTGTATTCAGTGGTTGGGGATTTCTGTGGTTTTGCTTGCAGCCAATCACCACAAGTGTCAAAAAGAAGAAACTTTGGAAAAAGGTATCAAATGAAGTACTCCATTAGTGTGACCAGTTTCATGTTGGTCCTACATGAAACTGGTCACACCAAGGTCTGCACACTATCTTGAATAACCGGTTCATAATTTCTGGAAAGAAAGACTGGTGTTGAGTTTTTCAAGTGTATTTTTTTGGTACTTTGAGCACCACAAGCCATTTTATCCTGAGAGAGGGCAGACATCTCTACAGTCGATTACTCCAAAATTCAGCAACTCACACCAGTACTATCTATATGGATAAAAAGCACTACAAGCCAGGGGAAAAAATCTGCTTTTCATTTTGGGATGAACTGTTCCTTTAAAGTCAAGTTTCATGTTTTTTAATGGTTCATTTCTCATGACAAAACTGTCTGCAGTCAGAGGCGTGATTGTTTTTGTCTTGAAAGACGAGACACAGCGAGTGCGTAACACCACTCCCGGAGTCACAGTCTGGCTGTCTCCCTCCTCTCATACCAACTTCCCAACATTCCTGGTGCCTTTATGCTCTTTAAACTCCACATTCTCCGCGCGCTGGACCAGTAGGGCATCCAGAGGCCTGTAAAAACACGCTGAGTTCAGTTGGCTTTCTGCTCCTCAACACTTTCCGCTTGATTAATCTTTAATAGAGAATGAGTGAACTACAACCACAACGCAGAGAAGAAATAAAACCAACAGACACCCTCCACACCCCCCACCTCACCCCCCCCCCCCCCACCCCCACCCCCTCTCCCCCCCCAA
>JAJHUR010106845.1:0-10172 GCA_027495735.1 Lutjanus campechanus
AAAACATAAAGGCCACAAATGAATCCAGTAATTCTCACAGAACTTACAAAAGACATCAACAAATTTAAAAATCAAGGTCCATGGTCAAGCAACAGATGGTGAAGCACCTACTGCAATACTGCCACAAGTGCAACCAGCTGAGATTTGCAAAGATTTGTTTTTATGTAGTACAGTACAGTGTATATATATATACAGTATATGGAGACAAAGTTTTAAATCAAGTGTCCTGGGTATAAATAAGTCCAAATATTAAGTCCAATTTAAACATTGTTATCATTTAGAAAATGTGATTTATTTTAGAACATTACAAGCAACCAATAGAACAGATACAGAAATGAACATTTTGGAGAAATGTTTTGGGATAGAGCTGATTAGATCGCAAGTGACCACTAACATTTTCTATTTGTCACATTTATAACAAACCAAATTTCATGGAAAGTGTGTCGATTTCATGTGAAATCTGAAACTAGTGTTGTAGAACTCAAAACTGGTCCCAAGGCCACTTTTTGAAGGTCTTTGTCTCATCTTGGTCTCAAAAAGACAGAACTCAAGACCACAGCTGTGGGTATATCGTGAAATTGCTTGTACACTGTCTGATTTATTTGTTATCATCATTAGAGTGTTTGGATATGAAATTTCCTGCTTCAAATTCAACTAATAACTTCATTCTAATTTGAAGTTTTTGTTACAGTTACTGGCTGTCAATCCTCTCAGCCTCCCTTCACTCCCAGAAAGTGAAGAACATGTCAGACATTTCTTCTGTAATAGACTTAATTTACCCAAACCACAGAATTCATCTGCTAAACAGCATCCAAAAGAAAACACACTCAGTACCAGGGTTATCCCAAATGCCATATTTTGACCTTGTAAGCTTCTCTTTTATCTGGAGAAAATATCATGGGTTGGGCGAGGCTGGTCAAGTGACAAAGCAGCATTCAGAGACACTGAGGTGACCAGCAGGGAAAATATATCTGAATAGTTGAATACTAATTATGCCAACAAACAAAGCTTTGAATCATTTGGTACACATTTATTTATTTACTAGCAGACCTCACCAATATGGCGTCCGCACAGATGCACAGCAGCGACACAGCAGCAGCCAATAAGGTCGCAGTCATAAGAAAAACAGGGATTCATTCATCTTTTATCATGCCTAACTTTAGTGGATCAGAATGTTTCCTGCAACAGGCCAAGTACGCTTTGTTTTAGGTGGGCAGCTGTTCGTCACAATGAACACGAGAGACTTCAGCTTTGCAACCAACATGTGGACGAGAGATATTAACATTATTAATGAACATGGTCGATTTAAATCCTCAGTGACTGGATGAAGGTTTCCAGTTAAAGTGGGATTTTCTACATGAGGGTCCCACACTGCTGCTGCTGCTGAAAACACTGCTGCCAAAATTTTACGCCAGTTGTCCTTATTTTCATCTTAATTTAACTTTAATTGTATCTCATTGTGAGGATGAAAACGGAGTCTCTGGTTGGTTGGTTAGCTCTTCCATATCATGCGATATTTGGTTCTCCCACACACACACACACACACACACATACACACACACACACAGTGAGAATATGTGACTGGGGCTGATAGTGAGACTGTTTTAAAGCCTGTGGAGGACTGTCAGGAAATAAAGAGAAATAAAGAGATGGAGAGAGAGATGAAAAAGAAACAGGCTGGACTGCTCAGTGTGATTAATAGCTGTAATATAAATACTCATATTACCACAGCTGTACGTGACATGCTCACATGAACACACACTCCACCAAAACCATCCATAAACAGAGACATTTCCACATATCTACACATGGATACACACCTGGAAGGCATACAGTCCCTGTAAATCTCTCTGTCTCATAACACACAGAGAACACTGACATGGTCTTCATTTTGGTTTTCCAGCTGCTGTAAAATAAACGTTCATTCTCCTCATATATATACTGCACATATGCAAATGTTCAAAAAATGTCTTTAGGGGTAGATGGAGGAAAAAAACATCTGCAAAACCCCTCAGCGCTGATTTATTTTGGGCAAATCATAAAATGGGTTTCCACTTTAAGTACCGTCAGTTTTGAGAATGTGTAGATACTATTTCAAACCAGCTCATCCTCACCAGAAAAACACCTGCACAGGTCGTCTGTGCAAACAGCTTCTCATGGCTCCTCGTGGCTGTGATAATTACAACAGGAGCAAAGAAGGAAGTCAGCTGGTGTAGAATAAATAACGACAGAAGCCAAAAGTTCACATTGACTTATTTTAACCCAAACTATAATCTTTTCCTAAACGGAACCAATCGTAAGTGAAAAGGCGTTTCAGTCAGCTGTACTTTGTGTTTAGTGCACATTAGGACGGCTGTAACTGAGTCCGACTTGGCTTGGGTCGCTGGTTCAAGACTAGCATGGATCAAAGGTACGGAGTGTGGGCTGGTAGCTGGAAAGGTGTCAGTTCACCTCGTGGGTACTGCCGAGGTGCCCTTGACCACGGCACATAACCCCTAACTGCTCAGGGCGCCTGACTCAGTGTTGCCAACTTGACGACTTTCTCGCTAAATCTGGCAACTTTCCAAATCCCCTTGGTGACTTTTTTTTTTGTCAAAAGCGACTAGTGACAAATCTAGTGACTTTTTCTGGTGTTTTGGAGACTCTGGTGTGCAAGCACGTATCGTTCTGCAGTTACTGTCCTCAATGAACAGCGGGTGCAGCCGTGCCGCGCTCTGACATCTCTCCAGTGCATGTCTACAGGTCCTGTTTGTGCATGTGTGTTTACAATTACAGAGTGAAAAATGCAATTTCCCCCAGGGTCTGATAAAATATTCCTCCTTCTTCTCATAAATGTTTACATCATAACATGCTACATTAAGATGGTGAACATGGTAAACACTACACCCACAGAAACATAGTAAAACTTGAGTAAAATAGCAGTGAATGCATCTCAAAACATACAATATGGAAGTTCTGTCAGACTTTCTTATATTAAAACAATAACAAAAGATGTGGTTTGATGTTGTGAAGCAGTGTGGGATCATGGGACATTTCACAACCTCCTTCCTCACTCTCTAAAAATATCCTGTTTTTCTGTAAGTTTCAGCAACTTACAGCTAGTCAGCAACAGCTAGCAGGAAACACACTGTTTTATTATGGATTTCTCTGGTTTGAACATTGTTGGAAACATTTTTGAGAAGGTAAGCACACAACTCACCAAAATATGTCACATGGATCTGGAGTTTTTTGACATTTTAATGTAGAAATGCATATTATTATATTATTATAGCTCCAACACATGCAGTCAGTGACAGAGAGGGTTTCCTTTCTCTCTTCTATATTAATAGTCAGATCAGATGTCAAATGTTGGCTGGAGGTCTGCTTTGACAAAGATAGACGGAGCCACAGTGGCAGCACTCACTCTGTGTGTGTGTGTGTGACTTTAGAAAAGGAAACAGACGCCGATGATGGTGATGGATTGAATAAATGTACGTCCAGAGTGTGTGTGTGTGTGTGTGTGTGTGACCGAAGTGACAGATGGAGCAGAGGACATGAGAGCTGTGAACACGTCCTGGTCCTCATACAACCGACAGCCCAACGTGCTCGTTCTGTCGTTCTGTTCTGTCTTTACACAAACACACACACACACACCGAGAGAGACGAGTTGTCACACACCATGGTGTGAAATGTCACCAGGAAAAGCTCAGCCCACGGGCAAATCCTCCACCGAGTGTCACCCGTGACATTCAGTCAAAATTATTTAAACAATGTGGGGAAGAGATGGGAATAAAATTTAACAGCTGCGTGTGCCTTCTAAATTCTGTTACACGTCTGTTTGAATTTGTTTGACATCACTGAAGGAATGAAAAGTGCAACAATTCTGCCTCTTCAATCATAATCACCTGCAGGAGGACAGAAAACACTTCAGAAAGACCCAACAAGCACGTCATCTTTAAAGAATCGAGCATTCTGCTGTTGGACATAAGAGGACAATATGTAACAGATGGCATGCTCGATGTAAAAAGTCTAAATCTGTCCCCAACCAGAGGAGGAGTTTTAAAAGAGTATTCTGTAACATACCAATGTCTTACATCATTTGACGTGTTGTGACGTGTGTTTTTTTCTTTTTGCGTGTTACTTCATGTCATTTCACCTGTATGGACTCCTGCAAAGACTGCGTGTCGTTTTACAAGTAAATGTCGTAGAGAATCAGGTGGTGCAGTATAAAGAACAAAGTCCACATATGGAGGAGGTCGGAGCAGATAGACGTGTCAAACAAACACATGACTTTCACTCAGGAGACCAGAGTTCATGTCCCGTGTCAAACCAAAAGTCAACGTTGACTAATGTCTCATTTATGCTTCCATTCTGTACAAACTTACGAAATGTCTGTTGCAAACGATGTAACTGTCACTGCCAACATACACTTCCATGCATCCTTTGCTTCAGTATGGATGTTGGCAATACATCCACTAGAGGGCGCTTTGGACCTTTTGAGAAAGCGACGGTGAGAAAAAGGCGGTGGTGTGTGTGTGGACTTAAAGAACTTCTTCAAAGTGTCCTGTGATTGTGCACCACTTGAAATTGATCGATCGATGATACTGCTCCATTCTGTCAGTAATCTGTCAGAGTACGAACAGAAGATCAGTATGCATATCTAACATTAAGACTTTAAGCTTTTTTGCCTTTATAATTAGGGCTGGGCATTAAGAACCAGTTCTAAAGTGAAACGGGTTCCAAAATTTTGACTCCACTTACTGATTCCCATGTGTGTGCATGCTGCTACATTTCCCTTCAATACTGATTTTAAAACATGATGAAGTACTGACCTCACGTCTTACAGTGTTGTCTACGCGCAGGAGATAGTGTCAAATAAAACGTCTCTAAACACATGAATGAACACATCACAAACAGAAAGTAACAACTGTACATTAAAAAACATTTTGGAACATAAAACAGTAGAAGTAAACTTTCAGCAATGCATCATGAGCATTCTGCAAATCGGAGCCGAGTCTCCGGTCGGTGAGAGGAACAATAGCGCTGTCATGTCAGTACAGTAAATATATGTCTGCAGCCATCAGGAGGTTTGCTTAGCTGAGCACAAAGACTGTAAAACTGCGAGGAACAGCTTCTCTGGCTCTGTCCAAAGGTCAATTTTACATAATGGCATCACCAGCTGGTTTGGGAAGCTAACGGTCAAAGCTAACGGTAAAGCTCAGATTTTCAGTCTGAATATGTATTAATGTATTGCTCTTTTTTTTATCACCATAAGCTGATGTTTTGCACATGTGACCTATTTAACGTTCTTCTTTGTTTTCTCACTGTAATATCTGCAGCTTTCCCTTTATCCGAGATTATTCTTATTCGTCTAAGATAAACATTTTACGTCTCTTTAGTTTAACCCGTCCAAAAGCTGAAGCGTAAGGATAAAATATCTGACTGTTTCTTGGCTGGGAGCAGACAGAGATGAAGAAGAATCTCATTTCCCAAAATATCAGATTATTCCTTTAGATAAACAGCAGCCTTGTTGTATTTTATTCAAGGATCAAACTACTGGTCAAATGGAAAACTGTAATCACCTGTTTAAATTCAAAATTCACTGCATAATAATTGTAAACTTCACAGTTGTTTTTCTTGCCATACACATGAAGTGATTTTAAATAAATAAATTAGTTGCACCAAGTGCTTCACATAAAAAAACAGCATGAAGATAAAAACAGGGACAAACATGAACACAACAGTCTTTGTTTTGTACCTGCGCTTGTCAAAGGCAGAGATGTTTTCCTTGTAGCTCGTGTGTCTGGTGAGTGCATTAATGCAACAATTTATTTTAGATACGTGAGCTGCTTTTGGATTCATGTGAATGAATTATGCAGCAGCTTGAATTTGCTCAAACTAAAAAGTTAACAGTCAAAGACCAGACTCACCTGAACATGTTTTTATCCCGTTCTGTAAAGACCAGACTCACCTGAACATGTTTTTATCCTGTGATCTCTTTGATATTCTTTAACAGAGAAACTGTGAACTTTAAACTGAGTCATTGTGTCTTTCTGACTAAAATTCACCTTTAGAGTCATAGCTGACTTTCTACCAAAGTGTTTTTTACGTAAACAGGTCTGTGCATTTAACTTTTATCAAAACCCCCGACATTTCCAAATGCAGTTTTTTTTTTATATTTCGTGCAGGAGGGTTTCATGTCCATCCAAGCTGTAGAGGAGCTCCAGCTGTGAGTCTATGAATAAATGTACTTTTAGTTCTGAGAACCAGGAGAACCAGAAATAGCTCATCCCACTTCACAACTCTATGTGCTGTTTACTTTTCCACTCAAGGTTAGATGAAAAAGATCAGATCGACCAGCTTACTGCAGGCAAAGGTGTCCTCCAATTAACTCTAACTGCTCTAATGAATGATTACTGTAAATAAACCTTTGAAATATACGGACAAAATACTCACCTCATTGTACCGTTTTATTTCTAGATGTCATCATAATTAATTTACAGCCTTCTAATTGATACCAGTGATACAGGACTGCGGTGCAGATCAGTGTTTTCTCTGCAGCTTTAAGTGTGATGGACTTCAGTTCAGACAGAAATCAGAAGATTGGCTGATATGAGCCCGGAGACGCTCTGTGTGCCAGATTGGCTTCGTTCCTAACCCTCCATCAGATCAGCTAACCGGAGGTTTCAAAAGGAAAAATAATTAATAGGGAGCGGCTGCACATTTGTCCGTCTTCATTTCATCAGCTGTCAGACGAGAGACGTGGCTGATGTGAGGAGTCTCTGATGATTCACTGTCTGACTGTTTCTGAGGGCAACCTGAATTCAATGCACTGTCGTCACCACACCAAAGTCTTGACGTTGATCCCAAGTTTAGTATCAGGATACTCAACAGACGATAACCCTGAACACACAATCTGCTGCTGCACAGCCATGAGACCCAGAGTGTATAAAAAACACATTTACAATGAAGTCTGAACTATTTCATTTTTGTTTCATACATATGAAGGCTAACTGCTAATCTATTGTTATATATATCAGGTCAAATGTGATGTACTACAGTTCTACCCTACACACTGTCTATGTGTTATTCTATGATTATTACACAGCTTTTTAAAGTAATCAATTCTGATTGGTCAGTTACAGCACTCCCTGGTCTCTTATTGCTGAATAACAGACCGTTGCTGGACTCAGTTCTGATCACAGACTCTGGAGGAATTAGCATTTGCAAATCTCACAAAAACAGGGTTAGCAAAAGCAATAAAAATCTGTGTTACAAGCGGCTGTTCTACTTCGCCTCAGGGTCCTGCATCACCCTGTTAGGGTTTATTTTGCCTAAATAAAATTAAAAAATATATATGAACAATGATTCTTCTAGCAGGCCTTTTATAGTTAAACTTTACTCCATTATTCAGGATTATTATGTTAAATATGAGCACTGTTATGTCCTTTAAATTCACAGTGGGCGTTGTTATTTTACTGTCCGTTCTGTCTGACACCACAGAGCCACCGTAGTTTAGAAGTGATGTTTGTTACAGACTTTTCCTATTTAGCTATTAAAAGTTTTTAAAAAGCATCAAAACAACGTTGCCAGGTAACCTGCAACGTGTGTCTCTTCCTCTTATAGGAGAGATCTATACTGCTGACCCCAAGTATAATATCTACAATATCTAAATCAAGGGTTTGTATCAAAAATCTTAGACCTAGATACAGCTCAGAATTATCACAGGATTACTCAGATTCACACTCACTGATCTTCTAGGTTTGGGAAAGGAGATTGGCAGTAGCAGACTCTGTAAGGGAGTAAATAAGACCTCCAACCCACACAGCACACAGGACCACAGGTTTATGAAACAGAAAACTATCTTTATGTAAATATTCTGTTCAATTCCATTTACCTTTTTGTTAAAGTAGAAATATTTTTGTGTAAAAATAAATAACTCAAATATACCGCAAAAAATAACTAAACAACCAAAATGGATGTAAAACAAAAAATAAAATGTTTAAATCCCCCCAAAAATTAGGAAAAAGTGCACTTTGTTTTAGGAAAATAAAAATGTGGTACCACTTCACTGTTTGTCAGTTATACTCTTAAATTCACTTAAAGTTGTTGATCTTGCTGGTTTGAACCATTTTACTTTGAATGTTCATTGGTTGTCAACCTTCAGGTCCATATGATGTCAGATTTATTCAGTTATCAGTTTCTCTTGGTTGTCAGCTGTCATTTATTGGTCAGTCTTGGGCCCAAGAACAAAAAACAACCTGAGTTTCAGGTGGAATAAAGTAGCAAAAAAATGGATAAAGAGGTCTCAGGTGAGTTTCCTTTTGTTTTGGTTCACTCATCAAAACAATCAATATAAACCCGTCACATCATCACAATATTATGAAAAACACATCTCCAGTATCAACCATTTACTGACTATTCTGACTGGTTATTCATTTATTTATTTTTCTCAACGCACTGAACCGCAATGATAGTGCTAATTGAGCGAAGCTAACTCACCAGAATAGTTCGAAAAGTTGAGGAAAGCAGCCTCTCCTACGACCGACTTCAAAGTCTTCGAGGTAGGAACTCGTTCGTGGTTTACTGCTAACAGCAGCGTTCACCAGTGTTCATAGAAAACTTTCTTAATCATGTGCTAACTGGAGAACAGCGGGCTTCATGGCAGCATGGAGTTTTTCTGCCTTCTCCGTTTTTTTTCCTCTGTGTCACCTCACACACCCCGAGAGCTGCAGGTGATGCGTTCAGGGCGCGCTCCGGAAATCTGAAAAAACTCAAACTCAAAAAAGCTACTACGGAAAGCTACGATGCATTTAAGGAAACTAGTATTTCCTAGTGCTCTGAATCTAGGCAACACTGTATCAAAGATGCTCTAACATAGGATGTCACATTACAAGCTGCACTAATGGTATAAAATGGTGTACACTTCCTGTCTCCTTGGTGTTATCAGAAGTGTTTATGAAAGCAGATACAAAAACACTGGATGTGGTACAAATTTTAATATTTGCTCCTTTTTGTCTGTTATGCTTGGTTTTGTTATAGAGCATATCTGTGTTGCAGAGACAGAAAGAACTCAAATAAAGTTCATTTTCTCCTGATTTGATTGTCTGCAAAATATAATTTTAGTGTCAGAACGTTCAGAAGATAAATGTCTTGTGAAAAATGGTTCCAATAATCACTTCAGTGGCTATGTGGCGAAAGAATCGCTCACGATCACTTCTTCCATCGGTTTGAATAGACTGGGGATCTGCTGCTAGTCTCCAAAAGGGGCGGGGCAGTGATGAAAGCCATGTGACTCAAGTGTTAAAGAACAGGGAGCTGTTAGGAGTTACAACTACATAAACTGTTAGAAACTGAACTTCCTCCTCTGCAGACGGAGAAATCATAAGCACTCATGTTATATCTGGACAACTTTTTGCCCTCCATCACCTGGAGTTCACTCACTTGCTTCCGGTCAGGAGGCAGCGGGCAGAGCAGAGGGACAGACAGCTGCCGAACGCCGGAGAGGAAAAACACCACCAGTCCTATCAGATTCTGCTCCGATCTGATGTCCTTTACCTCATGAACGTACTGAGAGGAGACGGGAAAGAAAAGAAACCGGAGGGAAATAACAGAAGTGGATTCTCTTGAGTGCAGAGTTGAGTCAGAGGCCGACACCCTCAGTGCAGTTGCTTGCTAATGTTGCCTGTACGTGATGTCAAATCACTTTGCTTTCTGTGAGAACACACCAATATGGATCTCCAGAAAAGTCCAATGTTGGAACTAAAGGTAAACTTGCTCCAGCACTGAAATATATATTGAATGTGGACATTGAGATAAAAGATGTGATTCTGTACCAACTGAGCTCATCCTCCAGCTATCCAGCCCTTTTCCCAGACAAACATCCCTTTTATCTGTGAGAGAAAACTGTTTTTTATTTGATTTCTTTGTGTTTTATAGAAGAAAACAAAGAAAATAAAACAAATAAAAGAGCAGCGCTGGAGATGTCACTCTCACTGAGGCTGATATCTTTTAAGGCCGCATGAACTGTCGTATAATGAAACTCTGGAAGATGGACGACTGAGCCCGAGGCCAATAACACAGCACTGATGGAGCGAGGTGAGTCTCCACTGGTGAGCCGATGTTGGTCCCAGTAAAGAGAAACCCCCAGTGGGCACGGCAACGCTCCAACTGCACAGGAGTTATAGAAGCAA
>JAJHUR010106848.1:0-17301 GCA_027495735.1 Lutjanus campechanus
GTTATAGTCTCAAAAGGTCAACTTTATTCTCCACATTTTATATCAACTTTTTTCTCGACATTTCGACTTTTTTCTTGAAGTGCATGATGAAAAAGAAATCTACCTCCTCTCATTTTTTTTCTCATGAGTGGCCCTAACACTCTTCTGTACAAGAAAATGAAGAAATATGTCGACTATATGTTTCACAGTGAAATTATTCTGATGCACCCCCACCAACAGTCCAGCAGAGGTCACTGTAACTTCATTAACCTTCATGTGAGTTTGTTTCAGAGACAAAACTCTGATTTCATTCAGGTTTGTTTTCTGTCAAACTGGACCCACAGGTGTGAAAAATATGAGGAAACCCAAACTCCTCCTCTTTCCTCAGAAGTGCTCTGTGGCCGCCCGGACTTCATTCATGAGAGCTGCTGGAACAAACTCTGGACCTGAACTCTGAGGAGTCAAACTCATGGATTTCACTTCACAACAGCTGATCGCAGTGGAGGACTCAGGCTGTCTGAACAGCTGGGCCAAAAAACATACTGACGCATTTATGATTAAACTGTTCCAACCCCTGCCCCCAGCCCCCAGTTTAAATTCAAACTGTTTGATATGTGACTTAAAGCTGTGGCAGGAAACACTGTTTTGGTATCAATGATCAATAATTACATAATCACCTTTCAGCATAGTCTGAGACAGAACCAGACTTCTGCACCTCCTCTGTTTTCAGCCTTCAGGGAATCTAGTCCATGACAGACTTAAACCAATCACAGGTCATCTCAGACTGGATGTTCTTATTGGCTGTTCTGCTAGTGCAGCTGTGTGAGCACGTTCCTTCAGTGAGACCCTGAATCAATGACAGAAACTCCTGCAGGAAAAGTCACCATCTAATGAGCAACACGCTCAGCCCAGGAGTTTGTCAGCTCACCTGGTTACTTTTGACTTCAGCTTCAGTTGAGTTGATTCACATCTATCGTGGGCAGAGAGGACCGGGCTAAGCTGGGACACAGAGCTGCCAGACAGCTGGTCAGAGCTGGGGAGCTCTGCAGGAGAGGGTCGGTGGCAGACTGGAGCTTCTGGAGGAAGAAACACTGATGTCGACTCCTTTACTGGCAGGAGAAGCGCTCAGAGTGTATGTTTCAAACTTTTGGGATTAAGAAGAGAATTGTTTTCAGCATGGACCCACGAAGAAATCACAGACCTGTGGACTGGCCAGAGGAGAGCTCAGCATTTGGGATTAAAAAGTGGACTCATCTTCACATTTGCTTGTGAACATGTGTGCAGCAGTGACCACGAAGGAGCCGACTGTTTACAGTAATTAGTCTTTCTGTCCATGTTGACTGCAGACTGGACTTGTGTTTGAAAGTCACAGAGTGAGAGTAAAGAGAGGAGGGATGTAAAGGAAAGAACTGACTTATGTTGAGTACTGAGACACAAATACACACACACATGGGGCTTTGACACTGACATTGTTGGCTGTGCAGAGTCAAACCATGTCACCGCTGATTTGCATTTCCATTACAGCTTATATCATGCTGAGCCACTCCTCCTAATAGCAGCATGTTAGCAGTTAGCAGCCACATTAATCTGTCTCGTCATGTTTGTGTGAAACTGCTCAGCCTGTTTCTCTACATTCCAACAGCTGCTTTAGTTGAAAATGAATTTGATTCCACTTTAGTCCCAGTGTCAGTCTGATCAGGAGGCTGTGAACTGACGTCCTCACAGTGTTTGTCGAGTGTTTGTTTCGATGAAGATGTTGGTGGTGTTTGTGATCCTCGTGCACGGTAAGATGACCTTCCTCCCTCTGATCTGATCATCACCTCAGTCCATCCTCATGTCTTTAATCTGTATTTCTGTCACCAGTCTGTTGAAGCTCCATGACCATGTTTTCTTCACATACAAACATGAAGAACATATTTTCACTGTTTGTGTAAATCATGATGAATGTAGAAGACTGTCCAGTCAGACTGTCCTCAGTTCTGCTCTTCAGGGGCCGTATTACACACATTTATTATCTCAAGTCTCAAGATTTCACGGAAGATAAATTTAAATAATCAATAAAATACAAAGTTTGGCACGAAGGCTTGGCCTGCGTGTGGGTGAGTGGAGGGGGGGGGGGGGTGACATGGCCCACGAATGACCCCCCATGACGCCGACCCTGTCTCAACTGTAACTCACTTCATTCTCAACTGATTTTCATCACATTTGGTTTGTTATGAACTTGTTAGAATTAAATTCAGCAACAACTTCCACTGTGACATGAAGACTCCGACCTCTGAAGAGTCAACATGGAGGATAAAATACTCAACAGACAACAAATTCAGCTTCGGTCACTTTGTCCAAAAATGTACATTTATATATTTATAATATTGTTGTGAAACTGCCTGGGTGGTTCTAATTTATAAAATGTTCCAATTAAACAACAAAACAAATAACAAAATGTCTAAATTAAAAATAAAAAAATGATCTAAGTAACAATATGTTCAAATTAGATAACAAACAAAATAACAGATAGATGTTAAAATTAACAACAAAATGTAAATAGTAAATGACAACATATTTCTATAAGTTTCTGATCCAAAGTGATGAAATAATGCTGCTGTGACTGAACCCCTCTGTCTGTGTGACCTCACAGTTTCCCAGCATGCCTCAGCTGTGGAGTTGTATGAGGGGGAGGAGTTTGTCCTGCTGCCCTGTGAGTCTCCCACCTTTGACCTGGACGACCCCACAGTGGTGTGGAGACGAGACGATCTCCGTCCTTCAACCGTCCACCAGCGTCAGCAGGAAGGTGATGAACTTAAAGACCAAAACCAGCTTTACAGCAGCCGAACATCCATGATGACTGACGCTCTGGAAACCGGAGACCTCAGCCTCAATCTGACAAAACTCCGCCTCTCTGACAGCGGCAACTACACCTGCACCATCAGAACATCTGGATCGATTGATCAACGGAAAGTGACAGTCGTCCAGCTGCAGATTAAAGGTCAGAAACAAACACTAAAACCTACTGTAGATACAGGTCAAAGGTCAAAGGTCAGAGGTCATGTTCTTTATGTTTCTGTTCCCACAGAACGATTTCCATACTGGGCCAAAGTTCTCCTGGTTCTCCTGGTTCTCCTGGTTGTTGTTCTTGTTGTTTCTGGGGGTCTTTTGTTTCATTTCAGGCAGTATTTCATGTCAGGTATGTCACTGCTACTACACTACCCATCATGCCAGTGGTTATCATCTTTAATCAGGACAGTGAGGTCTAGATTATTAGTGAAGGACAGTGAGGTCTTGTCTCCATCAGAGTTGCTGCTGTCTGTCCAGCTGATGTTGTGGTTTGTTGTCCTCTCAGTCTACAGGGTGGAGGTGGATTCAGGGGTGGAGTCTGTCCAGCTGCCCTGCAAAACCACAGTTCGCCTGCCTGAGGACGTCTCAGTGGTGTGGATGGACGGAATCAACAGGAAGGTCCACGTGTATCAGAAAGACTCTAACCAGCCTGAAGAACAGGACAGTTATTACAGAGGTCGAACAGAGATGAAGAGAAACCAGGAAACTGGAGACCTCAGTCTGACCCTGAAATACCTCACAGACTTTGACGGAGACACCTACACCTGCACCGTCTACAGCAGGGACAGAAAGACACTGATGAAGAAAGAAGTAGAGCTCCAGGTCAAAGGTCAGTGCTGTAGATGTAACTTCAATAATGCACAGTGCCATATAATCTGGGATTATAAGAGATGGATTTGACATTGACATCTGGGATTTTAGGTAAAGGACGGGACAGTGAGGTCTGGATTATAAAACAAGGACAGTGAGGTCTGGATTATCAGAGAAGGACAGTGAGGTCTGGATTATCAGAGAAGGACAGCGAGGTCTGGATTATCAGAGAAGGACAGTGAGGTCTGGATTATCAGTGAAGGACAGAGGTCTGGATTATAAGAGAAGGACAGTGAGGTCTGGATTATCAGTGAAGGACAGTGAGGTCTGGATTATAAGAGAAGGACAGTGAGGTCTGGATTATTAGAGAAGGACAGTGAGGTCTGGATTATTAGAGAAGGACAGTGAGGTCTTGTCTCCATCAGAGTTGCTGCTGTCTGTCCAGCTGATGTTGTGGTTTGTTGTCCTCTCAGTCTACAGGGTGAAGGTGGATTCAGGGGTGGCGTCCGTCCAGCTGCCCTGCAAAACTACAGTTTACCTGCCGAAGGACGTCTCAGTTAAGTGGACCGACAGAGACAACAGGAAGGTCCACGTGTATCAGAACAGTTCTGACCAGCCTGAAGAACAGGACAGGTCTTACAGAGGTCGAACAGAGATGAAGAGAAACCTGAACTTTAGAGACGTCAGTCTGACCCTGAAATACCCCACAGAGAGAGACACAGGCACCTACACCTGCACTGTCAGCAGGGAGGGACAGACACTGATGAAGAAACAAGTGATACTCCAGGTCAAAGGTCAGTGCTGTAGATACAGGTCAGAGGTCAAAGGTCAATTTCACTTGTGATATTTAGAGACTAAAAATGTGCATCAGATCCAGATCAGCTGGAATAACAAAGATCAGTGTGAGACATGAAGGACTGAAGTTTGTCTCGTGTCTCATCATGAAAGCATCATATTTATTGCTCATGTTGTCCTCCTGGTCTGGTGGAGGTCATGGAGGGGTGTGGTCTGGATCATCAGAGAAGGACAGTGAGGTCTGGATCATCAGAGAAGGACAGTGAGGTCTTGTTTCCTTCAGAGTTGCTGCTGCTGATGTTGTGGTTTGTTGTCCTCTCAGTCTACAGGGTGGAGGTGGATTTAGGGGTGGAGTCTGTCCAGCTGCCCTGCAAAACCACAGTTCACCTGCCTGAGAACGTCTCCGTGGAGTGGAGGGACGGAAACAACAGGAAGGTCCACGTGTATCAGAAAGGCTCTAACCAGCCTGAAGAACAGGACGACCTTTACAGAGGTCGAACAGAGATGAAGAGAAACCTGAACACTAGAGACCTCAGTCTGACCCTGAAAGACCCCACAGACACAGACAGAGACACCTACACCTGCACCGTCTACAGCAAGGACAGAAAGACACTGATGAAGAAACAAGTGATGCTCCAGGTCAAAGGTCAGTGCTGTAGATACAGGTTAGAGGTCGAGGGCAGTGCCATAGATACGAGTCAGAGGTCAGAGGTCAGCACCATGACTAACATGGGAGCCTTTGTTCACCCACAGTGAAATTTCAAGGGCAAATGTATGTGAATAACTTTTTATGCACTTTGAGACTGATGATTCCAGGGAATGTTGTGCAATTTCAGACGATGTAATCTGTAATATAAATGAGGACAGAATGTTAATCGATCCACACTCTGTTAGAAAGGTTTTCAAAACCACACATTAACAAAACAAAGCAACAGGGCCAGACAACATGTCCACTTTTCTTCTAAGGACATTTACAGACGAACTCACCCCAGTGTAGCACAGACTCTTTCAGCTCTCCATTGACACAGAGTGCAGAGCTCTGGAAAAAGTCCATTATGATGCCAGTCCCCAGAAAGGTGTAACCACAGGAGGACAATGATTATCAGCCCGGTGGCTCTAACCTCCAATGTTATAACATCACTGGAGAGACTCATACCAGAGGAAGGAGGTGGAGCCATCTTTAGACCAGTACCAATTCACCTGTACAAGAAACCACAGTACAAGTATCTCCACAATGCTCCATCTCAGCCCTGAAGCACTTAGAAAGTCCTGCTGATGCCAGACTGCTTTTTACTGAGTTTAGTTCTACTTTTGACTTGCCACACATCCTTCTTAGTTCAGTCGAATGTGAAGCCTTTTTTAATCAAGTGGTACTACTCAACAAGTGACATTTAACTCAGTACTGTAAGACACTGTGTAACGGTAAGCAGTACGGGGGCCCGCAGTGGATGTGTTAGTTCACCCTTCTTGTTTACTCTGTATACAAACGACTGTGTCAGCTCCAAACCTAATCAAATTAGAGTGAAGTTTTTGGATGATACCGTCATCCTCAGTTTTTACTTTCAAACAACTCCAACATGAGCAGCCACAGAGGAACCGCAGGTTCATGGACGGGTGTGATGAGCATCGACTGCACATCAATACAAACTGTAGAAATGTTGATAGACCCCAGATTAATAGGAGATCAGAGTCCTGTTGCTGTACATGGTCATGACATCAAACAGGTCACTTCGTACAAATACTTAGGGGTCCTTATTAATGATGATTTTAGCTGCCATACACAGGTGGCAAGTGTCTGTGCAAGAATACATCAGCTCCTCCATTTTCCTTGAAGACTCAGAGTTTTTGGAGTCTGCAAGAATATTATATTGATTTTTTATAGAATGACGATAGGGTCAATTTTTACGTTATGGTATCAGCAGCTGGTTTGGGAACTTGACGGTCAAATCTAAAGCTCAGATTTTCAGTCTGGTTAAGACAGCAGGGAAAATTCTGGGAATGTCTGCACCCCTCACCCCAGGACTGTAGTGCTGTTGAATTATCTGATGGACTGATGTAACAGAGGACACACACACACAGTGAGAGTCACACTGTTGACCTGTTTATCACCAAAGGTGTCAGTCTTTCTGCTGCTGTGGTGACTGGTGATGTTCTCTCTGATCTCTCCTGTGTTTTCTTTGAAATGAACGTCAGTGTTTCCACTCAAGTTCACTCAGGAGATCATCACTGAAGACACTCAGGCTTTGTCCTCCACACCTGTCCTCTGTTCAGACCCTGTTAATGATGTGTTGGATCATCTGAGCTCTAAGATGATAAATCTTATTGATGCAGTCGTCCTGTTCAGGTCAAAGGTGTTTCTGCTCAAAAAGCACAGTAAAGACATTTAAAAACACTTTTATAACTTAGAACTGAGAAACAGGAGACAATTCTTTTCTCTGATATCAATAACATCAGTAATGCACAGTGACATTTAATCTGGGATTATTAGAGAAGGACAGTGAGGTCTTGTCTCCATCAGAGTTGCTGCTGCTGATGTTGTGGTTTGTTGTCCTCTCAGTCTACAGGGTGGAGGTGGATTCAGGGGTGGAGTCTGTCCAGCTGCCCTGCAAAACCACAGTTCACCTGCCTGAGGACGTCTCAGTAGAATGGATGGACAGAATCAACAGGAAGGTCCACGTGTATCAGAACAGTTCTGACCAGCCTGAAGAACAGGACGATCTTTACAGAGACCGAACAGAGATGAAGAGAGACCTGAACACTGGAGACCTCAGTCTGACCCTGAAATACCCCACAGACAATGACAGAGGCACCTACACCTGCACCGTCAGCGGCAGGGAGGGAAAGACACTGATGAAGAAACAAGTGGAGCTCTGGGTCAAAGGTCAGTGCTGTAGCTGTTCTGTCACTGTATCGATGCACTAGCTTAACATGTCAGAGTGCAGCAAAACATCTTTGTTTCAACACATTACTGCAAAACTCACCTGTGAACATGACAAGTTATCAACAAGGATTCACAGCACTCTTCACCTTTACAGCGGGATACACACACATGTTTCAGAGGAACGTTAACCCACCGGTCTGTGTCAACAAAGAGACAGAAAACTGCAGCTTGTGTTCAGCTCTTCTGCAGTTTTTATTCTGCAGCTCTGCCTCTGTCGGTTTTAGGTTCCTCCAAAGCTCTGTGCGCCCTCTGCTGAGGTGTTAGAGTATCACACTAACACAGTCACAAGTAATGTACAGTGAAATTGGCACTTTAGTCACTATTTAAGACACAATGAATGAAAAAATAGGGGTGTGTACTTTTAACTGCATTTCGCTTATTTAACTTATTATCACTGAGGTGGACAATAGTCTCATAATGAACTGTCTGAATGACTTTTTAACATCTTTTAAAGACTTTTCAGTTTCTCTACACAGACTGTATTTTTATACACACTGAGTCTATTTTTCTTTTTTGAAGTATTGTCTCCATCAGAGTTGCTGCTGCTGTCTGTCCAGCTGATGTTGTGGTTTGTTGTCCTCTCAGTCGACAGGGTGGTGGTTGATTCAGGGGTGGAGGCTGTCCAGCTGCCCTGCAAAACCACAGTTCTCCTGCCTGAGGACGTCTCAGTGGAGTGGACGGACAGAAAGAACTGGAAGGTCCATGTGTTTAAGAACAGTTCTGACCAGCCTGAAGAACAGTCCAGGTGTTACAGAGGTCGAACAGAGATGAAGAGAAACCTGAAAACTAGAGACCTCAGTCTGATCCTGAAATACCCCACAGAGAGAGACACCTACACCTGCACCGTCCTCAGCAGGGACAGAAAAACACTGATGAAGAAACAAGTGGTGCTTCAGGTCAAAGGTCAGTGCTGTAGATGAAGAGATGAACTTTATTTGTTCAACAGATCAACGCTGACAGAAATGTAGAAGTGAGCGGAGTGAATCCTGTGGATTCAGGGACGTTGCTACAGAAACAATGAGACATTTGTTTCAACACTCTCATCATGTCCAACACCTGGACAACCTGCTTTACTTCCTGTAGTTCTGTCCCCTGTTACCTGCTGCTCTCATCTGCTTCTGTCCTTCACCTTTCTCTGCAACTTTGGAACAATTCAATAAAGTTATTCAAAACTGCTGCTGCTCTCTGTCCAGCTGATGTTGTGGTTTGTTGTCCTCTCAGTCTGTCAGGTGGAGGTGGAGGAGGGGGCGGAGTCTGTCCTGCTGCCCTTCAAGACTGCAGGTGACCTGCCTGAGGACACTAGAGTGGAGTGGAGACGTTTTGAACCCAAACCTGAAATGAAGGTCCACGTGTATCAGAACGGCTCTGACAGGCCTGAAGGACGGGACAAGTTTTACAGAGACCGAACAGAGATGAAGGACGACCTGCTGAGAACTGGAGACGTCAGTCTGATCCTGAAAAACCCCAAACACACAGAGACAGGAGAGTACAGGTGCACCGTCTACAGCAGGAAAAGAAACATCTGGAGATTCAAAACAGTGCAGCTCAAAATTAAAGGTCAGTATGAAGATACAGGTCTCTGTGTTTGTCTCTGATTGGTTGGTCTCTTGTCTCTGATTGGTTGGTCTCTTGTCTCTGATTGGTTGGTCTCTTGTCTCTGATTGGTTGTCTCTCTCTGTCTGTCCTCTGTCTCCTCTGCAGAGAGAACTCAGATCAAAGATGAAACAGTCGACATCAGGAACGGAAGCAGCTGCACTGAATCAACTGCTCTGATGGCTGATCAATCAGTCTGATTGGTCTGTTGCTGAATCTTTGATTATTGATCTGATCTGACTTTGGATCAGAGAGAAAATGGAGGTGAAGGAGCTGATGGAGGACGGATGAAGACAGGAGGACACTTTGTCAGCTTCTTCTTCACTCTGACTCCTCCTGCTGACTCTCACACACAGTCTACACACTCACTATTGATTATTATTGATTCCATTTGATCATTCTGCTTCCTCCCGTCGTCGCTCCTAGTAGTTAGTTAGCGAGTTTTCTTGGCGATGGATAGGGCTACTGAAAGTATTCTATTTGATATGTTGTTTAGGTTGGTGTTAGTCAGGTGTCTGTGGTGTTCTGAGTGCAGCATTGACAAATTTCCAACTTAGTGAATCCCATTTTGTGCATCCTGTCCCCTGTGTAGTGTACCCTATGAACAATCTTGTATTGTATGAGTTGGATGTTTGTGCTGGTTGATAGAGAGAATATATTTTTGCAGATTTGGGTCCAGAAGCCAGCATCAGGGAGGATCTGTAGGTCTTTTTCACAGTTTTTGGAAGGAATGGATATTGTTGAGTGAGTTGCAGATATTAATCTGTAAATATGGGATAGTACTTTTTTTTCCTTGATGATGTTGATGAGTGTTGATGTTAATGGGAGAAGGTCTAAGTCGGCTGATTTAATGTAAATTTTGGACTGAATGGAGGACTTAATCTGGAGGCTTCCCGATGCCGTGCCTCTGGAGCAAATCAGGGAATGAGATGATAGTGTTGTTGAAGTGTGTGATGCCTTTACTGATCCATGATATTGAATTAAGAGGTTTTTTGTTCACTAAAAGGATTGTTCCAGATGGGATGGTATTTGGTGGGTGTGATTGTGGTGTTAGTAATTTGGTGGAACTTCCACCAGGCTGTCTGGGTTTTTGAAGCAGGGGTGATGTACAACGGAACGGCTTATGAATGGTAGGTCTGAAATATGGATCTCTTTACATGATGTTTGTTCTATGTCGGACCAGAGGTTGCCAGATTGATTGGGATTGGTCCATTTGTGAATACAATGGAGTTGGTGGGTGATGAAATAACGGGAGAAATTCGGTGCTTCCAGACCTCCTTGTGTTTTTGATTTTTGTATTGTGGCTAATTTGATTCTAGGTGTCTTATTTTTCCAGTAAAAATTGAAATCATAGAGTGCTGGAGGCTTTGTTGGGATCAATGAGGAAAGATAGTTAATCATGGGGAGTATTGTCATTTTGATTGTAGCAATTCTGCCCATGAGTGATATTGGAAGATTCATCCAACGCTGAAGCTTCAAGTGGTGATTGGGCTGCCACATCCCAACTATTGGGGCTGAGTGGAAGAATGGTGGATTTCAACCAATTAATTGTGTAATCAGAGATATGGAGAACGTGTTTATGAGGAGGATGGGTTTTGCAGATAAAGTAGGAGGTCGTCGGCATAAAGGCTGGTCTTATGATGTGTATTTTTTGCTTGTATTCCTGTGATGTTTGATTTTTGACAGATGGCTGCTGCGAGTGGATCAATGAAAATGGCAAATAATGATGGAGAGAGTGGGCATTCTTGCTCGTACCCCTGTGCAATGTGAAGCGTTGTGAAATTAATCCATTGGTGGTGACTGTGGACTGTAGATGAGCGTCTGCCTTTGATAAAACCAGTCTGGTCTGGGTGGATGATAGATGATATAACTTTTTCAATTTGTGCTGCTTGAGCTTTGCTGATGATTTTCATGTTGGTGCTGATGAGAGATAGGGGGCGATAGCTTGATGGAGAAGTGGGATCTTTATCAGGTTTAAGTAGCAAACAGATGGAAGCTGTGTTCATGTCCGTGGGAATTTTGGATTTTTGTTTAATGAAAGTCTGGGCTAGGATCTTCCAAGTGTTTATACTCAGCAGGGAAGCCGTCTGGTCCTGGTGATTTATTGTGGGGCATAAGTTTGAGTGTATTGTGTAATTCTGTGATTGTGAATGGTTTGTCAAGGTCATTTACTTGGTCTGCAGTGAGTTGAGGTAATTCAATGATGCTTAAGAAAGTGTTGATGTTGTCTTGGCTTGGTTTATGTGTTGGTGTGTGTATAGGTTTGTGTAAAATCCAGGAAGGTTTTATTTATTTCTTCAGGTCTCTGTAGGAGCTTCCCCGCTGAGTTCATAACCAAAGGAATCATTGTTTTTTTTTGTTTTGCTTATTTGATGAATGTTTTATTGTAAAGATGATCAGAAATACCTGATAAAGTTGTGAAGGTTTTTTTCAATGACATCATTTCAATGAGTCTTCTACACGTGTGTGCTGTTGAACTAAACAATATGGCACCTTGACTGAATATGTGAAGAACAAAAAAGCTCCAAAGACTTTCAATATTTTCAAAGAAATACACTTTTTATTCCGAGTCTTAAAAAAATGGATGAATGAATGAACGCCTATGGCATGTACAAAGTTGTATATTGTTTTTTTTTACATTTGTTTTTGTAATGTTTTATATAATTTTGTAGCTTTCTTTTAAATAAAGTAAAAAAAAGTGATTGAGCACTTCTTCCTTTTGTCTCTAAACACATGGGAGGTATGACGAGTATCAAACAGACGCTATAAATGAATCAACTTTTGCTAAGTTGAATCAATAAATGATAATTAAACTAAACCATAGTTGTCTGTGTGTTACTTTAATCAGAATGTTAATGTGAAATGTAACCAAATGCAAAACACAAACAATAGTATGCATTTGCAAGTTACATAAATGAATAATGAATGAATAATGGAATTATGGTTAAAACAACAATTTAAGCGCAGTTAAACAATATGATGGTCTGATGAAATATGGGCACAAATGGTGTGTTTTCACCCCCTTTGTCACACCATGACAGACAACACCAGATCAACTACCAGGACTGAGACCTGCGAGTGCATTTAACCCCAATAAGCGGGTTCTGTTAGAGCTCAAACACAACAGGACCTGACAGGTTTGGGTCGGGCCTTATTTCTCACATACAGTACTGTGCAAAAGTCTATCAATTTACGAAATGCAGAATTAGCGAACAGAAAAAAAAAAATCTAAATCAAATCAATATTTGGTGTGACCACCCTTTACCTTCAAAACAGCACCAGTTCTTCCAGGTACACTTGTACAGTTTTTGAAGGAACTCGGCAGGTAGTTTGTTCCAAACATCTTGGAGAACAAACCACAGGTCTTCTGTGGATGTCGGCTGCCTCAGATCCTTCTGTCTCTTCATGTAGTCCCAGACAGACTCCATGATGTTGATCAGGACTCTGTGGGGGTCAGACCATCACTTCCAGGACTCCTTGTTCTTCTTTATGCTGAAGATGGTTCCTCATGACGCTGGCTGTATGTTTGGGGTCGTTGTCCTGCTGCAGAATGAACTTGGAGCCAATCAGACGCCTCCCTGATGGTATTACATGACTTGGCCTTGTTTCCATATTGGAGGTTTGGCTTTTTGGCCACAATTCTTCCATGAAGACCACTTCTGTCCAGACTCCGGACAGTAGACAGGTGTACCTGGGTCCCACTGGTTTCTGCTGGTTCTGAGCTGATGGCACTGCTGGACATCTTCTGATTTTGAAGGGCAGTAAACATAATGTGTTTCCTTGGCTGACCTCTGAGTCTACAGTCCTCAGCGTCGTCCGAACAGCACATGTTGAAACTTCAGTCTGTTTTGAAATCTTTGCCTGGCAGAGACCTCGCTGAAACTGATGATCATCAGCACCTGTTTGGTATAACTGGTTAATCACCTGACTACAACACCTGACTATGATCCCATAAAATCCCTGACTTTGTGCAAGTGTACCTGGAAGAACTGATGCTGTTTTGAAGGTAAAGGGTGGTCACACCAAATATTGATTTGATTTAGATTTTTTTTTCTGTTCGCTTATTCTGCTTTTCCTAAATTGATAAAAATAAACAATTACATTTGATATTTTTGAAAGCTTTCTTACTTTACAGCATTTCTTCACACCTGCCTAAAGCCTTTGCACAGTTCTGCATTTCACAGGCTCACATCGTGTTTTCACTATGCTATATTAATTTCTTTATTTTCATTTTTATCCCCATCTTAGTTGTTGTCAGTTCCAATTGCCTGCATGTGTCATCCCTGTTACTAAAAACTCCTTCTGTTTGGTACATAGAGGGAATCTTGTTAAGAAAATTGTCGGGTTGTAATTGGGCTGATATGTGTTAATGAGGGACGGGTTTGGGTCAGTTTCAGGGATCTCCAGTGTTCCTACTTTTTACTGAGCTGGACATTATAGAAGTTTGATGGATAAAAACATGTAAATGAGACCAAGCAGACACTAAATGATGAACGATGAAGAGAAAAGAGTTTATTTATCACCTTCCTCTTTAGGTTGTTAAATGTTCAGAACTGTGCAGGTTGCATTAAGTTCAAAGATCTGGAGTTTACACTTTTATACATACTTTATCTTTTGTTCTATTCTTTTGTTTCAGTGGAGACGAATATAAACCGTGCAAATCATCCCAAGCTGTCATCAGTTTAAATAAGTGGAGACGCAGTGTGGACAGACGACCAGCAGGTGGCAGAGCAGTGTGAACACTGAGGTGGAGGTGGAGCTGAGGGAGCATCAACAGGAGAAAAGCCCTGCAGGAAAGTGTGGCCAAATGCTGCAAAATTAGAGGGAGGGTGGAGAGCAACAGGCGTGGTCAGTGATGTCATGAGAGGTGGTGTCATAGAGGGGAGATACATCCCCTCCTGATGGCTGCAGCAAGGACTACAAGCCGTCATGGCATCCATTAAAGGACTACAAAACCCACAGGCAGCAGCTGAACCATATCAGCTGATTGCTGCAGTGTGTATCTGCACAGACTCTGCCTGCACTTCCTCATTTCTCATCATTTTGCTGCTTTACCAAACAAAACTCTCTGTCAACAACAAACAATCTTTATGGTGCATTTATGAACAGGTTGGACAAATTCTACTGACTCTACTTTAAGTTGTTTCTTTTCTGCATGGCTGCACTGGTGGACACTCCAAACAGAACAGAACATGAACTTTAACCCCAAAACATTAACTTTTCCTCAACTTAACCAAACTGTTTGACAAGGTGCAGCTCATACAGATCAGATCTTCTTCTTAACTTTACAGACTGAATCCTGTCAGTCAGATTAAAGCATCAAAACTCTTTAAACTCTCTGTACTGCAGCTGGGTGATGTTCCTGCTGTTTATAGTCTGCGGTTGTGGGTTTTTTCTGTTTGTTCTCTATTTGTGCTAAAGGGAGGTGTTGGTCGGTTAGCCACAACCACACCAGAAGAAGTCAAACTTTCCATCAGACGCGTGTGAAACAAACCAGAACGACAAGAGGCCACATGAGGACAAAGTTTATTGATCAGCCTGCTGCAACAAGAGTCCAAAAAACAACATAAACTTACTATGAATAAGAGAATATGAATGAAAATCATGTAACATGATGTTGGTGTGAACTGAACTTAAACACTGAGGAGAAAAAATGACTTTAAAATAAATTGTTTAAATACTTTTACTATATTTTCTATTTTTTAATCTTAAGTTTTAGTTTCTTTATTTCACATCTAACATCACATCATTTAACACAGAAAGCAACATGAGTTCAACCTAGTGGGTACGTACTAAACATATATACATGTGTGTGTGAGAGACAGAGAGAGAGACTAGAGAGAGAGAGAGAGAGAGAGAGAGAGAGAGAGAGAGAGAGAGAGAGAGAGAGAAACACTTGCTGTATTTATACATACATGTTCATATAGGTTCCTCTTTCTTCTCTATTTCACAGCAGAGCGAGAAAGAGGAAGAAAAAAAATAAAAAAGAATAAATAAATAATTAAAAACAATATCTAGGATGCAAAGAAGACAATGAGAATAAGAGAGAATAAATAAATAACATAATAATAATTAATTGAATATTTTATATAAATCTATTTATTTATTTATCTATTTATTTATGTATTTATTTATTTACATGAGATGTTATTATTTGGTGGGTGGTGTAGGGAGGACCAGTCACCATCTGCCACACAAAACCACCTGCCCCAGGAAACCTCAGTGAATGTCCAGGGGTCCGTTTCACAAAGCAGGTTCAACAAACTCTGAGTGTAACCCTGAACTCTGAGTTGATCTACTCTGGGATAAGAAACTCTGAGTTTCCGGTTCCAGAACCGCTGATTTGAGTTGGTTTAATCAACTCGGAGTAGTTTCACCTGGAGTTACGCGCGTGCACCACAACTATAAAAAGCCAGCATCAATGAAGCCCCGAATTCGACGAGTCACCATGGCAACGGGGAAGCGGAGGGCGGCGTTTTTCACCCACCTTGAATTGGAAATCTTAATGCGCTCATATGGCGAGTTTAACACGTTTTTAGAATAAAGTGAAACACCGCTGCAGCTGCAAAAGAGAGGGAGACGGCGTGGGAGAACATTGCTGCCCGGGTCAATGCACAAGTTTAAATGTAGTCCGTTGCAATCACAATAATATTACAGGGGGAAACTGTTTGAATGGTAGCCTATTAAGTTATTTCATTTAGGTGCAGTCCTGTGGAACTCCTCCTTGGTGGCTCTGACAGGTTTATGTTCAGGGAAAACGACAAAGATGGGTAAAAGCCTCGGCTTCGGCCTATTCCTTATTCGGTTACAGAGTTTGTTAAAAAAAATTGTGAGAAAATGTTTAGTGCAAACATGTATAATAATTCTTTGTTAGCTGACTGCACACAATTCAAGTTTTGTACTGTAGATTGTAACCGAAATAAACCATAAATTCATTCATTAATTCATTCATTCAAAAGCTGTTTCAGGGCCAGGCGCACTTTTCTGACCGCCCTGCATACAGTTGCCTTACTTAAATACTCTGCATCTCAGACATTATACAAAAAACTTCCATTTGCAAAGAACCGGAGCGCAACACACAATATCTGATGGGATGTGAGAGCATGACTGCGGTTGGTAATGTTGCAAATGTAAAGACGGATTAGGTTGTGTATGTAGATTATGGACTGTGACGTGAAACGGTACTAATATTAATAATGTAAGAACATCTATGCGCGGTCTGATAACAATCTCCCGACGAATATTTAATTCTCTGCGCAGTAATGCTGCTCCTTCATCCACTGGATCGTTAAGAACGAGGCTAAACTCGTCTGCTGACTGAATGAATGAATGAGGAAATCAAATAGCGTGTGTGGCTGAAAGAGGGCGGAGACCGAGGCCGGCTCTACGCAGGGGCAAGAGGGGGCAGCGCCCCCCCAAATAAATGTCTTGCCCCCTCAAATCAAAATTTTAGAAGTTGAGAAAGCACATTTTTAATATACTCACAAAATTAATACATTACAAGTTGACAAAATTATCTGCAGTAGCGGAAAAATCCGCCGAAAAGGGGACACGAAGACGATATATGGGCATAAAAAACGCGAAAACAGCCCGCCCCACATTGAGTGCTTTTACTATTCTCGCTAATTCAGGCAAACAGCACAAGTAGGGTGTTGTATGAAAACAGAAGTCCTACTGGTTACGAAGAGGTCTCACTTGTCATCGTGCGACAAAAACTCAGAGTTAGATGCCAAATAGTCGCAAAAAAACCTTCACAGAATCATAAAATATGTCTTACTTTAGCTGTTTTGTGTCCTAAAGTTATATTCCTGCTCGAAAAATTACTGGTTATGTCTACTCCTATGACTCTTCAGTAGTTTGAAATGAATCGCAATAGTTCTGGTTGTTTTCATAAAGATGATGGGCCTTTTTCGAGTGGAGTGTGCATCCTCACTACAATACACTATCTTTGGCTTCACGTCCTTCTGTATCGTCATTGGTGTTGCTAAGGTAAATT
This sequence comes from Lutjanus campechanus, assembly GCA_027495735.1. Classification (NCBI taxonomy): domain Eukaryota; kingdom Metazoa; phylum Chordata; class Actinopteri; order Lutjaniformes; family Lutjanidae; genus Lutjanus; species Lutjanus campechanus. The sequence continues at coordinate 16,947 of JAJHUR010106848.1, forward strand.
TGGGTGGTAGCGATCGAGTCTCCTGATTCTGATTGGTTTATAGAGGTGTCGATCATAAAAAATGACCAATGGGTTGCCGAGATAGTCCCCTGGACTCTGCCCCACATGTGCACAGGACACAGCGTCTATGCTGCTCTCAGGCCGAAAAGGAGAGTTTTTATCAGCCCCGGTTAGCAGAAAACGGGAGAAAAAAACAGCAGAGGTGGTTCTCTGAATGTTTGAATCAGATAGCGGTGCTAACATACTAACAACACAGTGCCAAACTTTGTGTGACTGATGCCCAAATGGCACATTTGGTGCAATTTCGCCTGGATATGTCTGTGTTAAAACATCTGTAGCCTAACTGTTCAGGTTC
>JAJHUR010106853.1:0-10744 GCA_027495735.1 Lutjanus campechanus
TCCCTCTCTCACTCTCTCTCTCACGCAAAATGACTCTCTGTTGCAGTGAGATCTTTAGACTGGAGTTTGGATGTATGCAGGGTTCGAATTACACCATGGCTTTTGGGGGAGCCCTATTATCCTCCTCGTCGTCGCTGACGTCTTTGACGCTCCAAAATGTAAACAAGTTCGGAGTGGAGGCATTAAAATAGATGCACGTCATGCTCTCAGTGCGCGTTCTGCCGAGTCAGACGCCTTCAGTGAGTTTTGGCCTCAATATTAAGGTCATAATCTGATCTTTGTGAATGTAAACTAATGTGGAGAGATCTTAAATTAACTCACATTTGTTTTTACATGGGACAACGTCATGAAATGTCATAGAAACAGACTCACTCTCTCTCCTTACTGACTGTCCTTTCGGCTCACTGTCGTTTCCCTGCTGTCTGTGGATTGTTAGAATCGGGAGAAAGTGGAATGCAGACCAAAAGTTATATTTACAACAACGGAAAGCAAACAGGAATCAAAGTAAGATGTTAAGTCTATCTATCAGTTAGCTCTGCTCCGTGTCAGAACCACGGACAGCGCAGCAGTCACGGTGACGCACACAACAGCGCACACAGCATTGTGTTAATTAGTGACAATACATAAAATGTGTGAATAAACACAAAGCTTTGCCATATTTTCATTGTTATTATTTATTTCAGGACCATCGTATATTAGAGCTCCCCCCAAATGTCCCAAATGAGGCTTTCAGGGTAGCTCATGTCCTTTTCAGGTGAGCCCAGCTCCCCCTAGCTAATTCGGATCATGAATGTATGTCTCTGCACCTCGTCAGTGAGGACTTTGAGTTCTCGGTCTGTAATTTTTTTCTTTTTTCTGTCTGACTCTGCCATTGTCGTGTCAACTGTGATCTTGGGACAAAGCCACCTATATGCCACCCGGCTTATTGCAATCAGAGGCGCAAAATGCACTCAGCTGCCAAACTCTGTGGGCGTGTTAGCACTGGCATATGATTAGAGCAAATTCTTTTGAGGATAAGGTGCTAAAACAGGGCAGATTGCGTGAGCTAATTCTGCACAAATAATGGCGCTATTAGCAGGAGCAATCCATTCTTTGTGGATCTGGCCCTAAGTTACTTCCACCTAAAACTGCAACCAGAGATGAGAAGTAACTAAGTACAAATACTTTGTTCCTGTACTTCAGTAGATTTTTCAGGTATCTGTTCTTTACTCTGTTCATTTAAACACAAATATCTGTACTTTCTTCTCCTAACATTTTCAACACAAACTCTTTACTTTAATTTTGACGCAAGACAAAAACAATGTAAAAAGGTGAAACAGGACGAAGACAACATGAGAGACGTAACAAGACGTAAAAGTCACAAAACAAAAACAGCACTGAAGGTGTAACAAGACAAATATAAGGTACTGAGATTTAACAAGACGGAAATGACGGAAAAGACGTAACAAGACAAAAAATATGTTAAAGACAAAATTGATGCAATACAGTACAAAAAAAATATAACAGGATGTGAAAAGACAAAAATTATCTACAAGATGTGACAAAAACAACGCAAAAGATCTAACAAGATGAAAACTACATAAAACACGTAACGAGACAAAAATGACGTAAAAGATGTAACAAGACGAAGGCAACGTTGAAGATGATACGAGAAGAAAACTACAAAAAATAGTTAACAAGACGAAAACAGTGTAAAAGATGAAGCAAGATGAAAACTAAGTAAAAATAACAAGTTGAAAATAATGTAAAAGACAAAAAATGAAGTTAGAGGATATAATACAAAAATGATGTAACAAGACAAAAATGATGTACAGTAAAAGATGTATCAAAACAAAAACAACATGAAAGATTTAATAAACAAAAACTACATAAAATACATAACAAGATGTAACCAGATGAGAATGACGAAACAAGATAAAGACAAATTAATTTTGTAAACAGCATGAAAATTACGCAAAAAGACATAACTAAAAACAAAACAGATGGGGAGGGACACTCAATTAACTTTGCACACAAACAGTCAGTAAAATACTTTTTACTTTTATACCATGAGTACATTTCAGAGCCTGTACTTTTTCTGTTTTACTGCAGTAAAGCAGTCTCAGTACTTCTACTTTCACAAGTCTTATTTTGTAATTAAGTATTTGTACTTCTGCTGGAGTACAGAATGTGTGGACTTTTGTCACCTCTGATATTGACTGGCTGACAGACATTCGAATGAGTGCTGATCTCTATGATACAGCACCTTTCCATACCTGTAACCTAGCAACCTGTCAGCAGCCGCAGCCACCAAAGTTACAAACCTTTTTATTTTAGACTTGCTGGCCATGAAAATATAAAGATGATGTTTGATGAAAGACAGGGGAATATGCTCTGGATTGAACTCAGATCACATTTGATATCATTTTCCTCACCGTGCCGTCAGTGGGGTTGATGGTCTTGTAGGTCTTCCCTCCTTCTGCATCGACAAACTCTCCATTAATGAACAGCTGATGAGGCATCTTTATGGTCATGTTGTTGACGTTCTTCTCCACCTGAAGAGTTCAGTGAGACAGCAAGTCAGCGTGGTGTCTTCAGGGACACATATCAGCTTTGAATTTAAACACAGCCGACTACACTCACATAGTCGACGACCAGCTCCTCTTCATCGTCCTCTCCTCTCAGCTTCCTGACGCACATCTGGATGAAATCCTGGAAGGTGGTGTTCATGTAGACGTCCTCGTTCTGCAGCTGGCAGGTACTGGCCCGAAGCTTCACCTCCTCCACCAGCCTGAAGACAGAGACAGCAGGAGAGAGGAAGGAATCATGAGTATATTTCAGACAGACAAGAAACCATTCATTCACTGGGATTTATTGGTATAAATGACCCTTAATAAATTAAATACCTCTATTGTTTAGCATGTTAACCATGCTGCCAAAAATGGATGTGGAGAAGTGGATTATACTGCAAAGGTTCTTCTGTCTTGAAGTGTTCATGGATATTTAGATACTTATTTTCTGCTTATTTATTACTTTATTGCAATGAATAAAAGTTCATCATTCCAAACGATTGTTTCTTTTGAGTACATTGCAAGTTGTTCAATTTTCTATAATATAGAAAATCTCAATCTCACGATATTTTCACACGTGTATCCATGAAGAGATATATGAAGTCTCGCGATACATCGACGCCATGTTAACATGCTACCTGCTGACATTTCGACTAAAAACGTGGTGTAAATGGCGTCTTTTGTGGTTACATTTTAATGTTGCGGCTCGCGGACACTTGGATTACACCACACAAGCAGGATGGAGACATTTTGTGTTTGTTTTGTGTTGTTTTTTTTACATTCACGCTTGGTCTCCAATCACTGCCATTAGCTGCAACCCTGTTTTCTGCTGAAACTCCAGGATTGTTTTGTGAACTGAAGATCTTCACCCATCCTCACATCAGCATAGGGGTGAGTACATACTGAGTGGACTATTATTCTGGGGTGGAATATCACTTTAAATTAATAAATAAAAAGACAGAAATTAAGTGACACAAACTAAAACCAACAACAACAAAAAAACAGTAGTAATTAGGGCTGCAACCAACAATTATTTTCATAGTCGATTAATTTGTTGATTGTTTTCTTGATTTACTGATTAATAGTTGTTTGCATATAAAATGTCAGAATATGGTAAAAAAATGTTGATCAGTGTTTTCCAAAGTCCCCAAACATCTTGTTTTGTCCACAACCCAAAGACATTCAGTTTACTGTCATACAAGAGGAAAGAAACCAGAAAATATTCACATTTTAAGCAGCTGAAATCAGAGAATTATGACTTTTTTAGGCAAAAAATGACTCAAACTGATTAATCGGTTGGCGACTAATTTAATAACTGATTAATTGTTGAAGCTCTAGGAGTAATAATAATGATACTAAATCAAAGATTTTTAAAAAGAAAAAACAATAATATAAAATAAAGAAGGGGGGGGGGGTCTTTCTACTGCAATTCTACCAAGTATATCTTTAAGGTAGATCTTCATTTTTTGTACATCATCTCTAATTGTATATCTTAATTTTATATAGTGTTTAAAATTTGTTCTTTATTCTATTTGTTAACCATATTTTTAGTTTAGGTGTATTTTGCTGTTTCCATGTCCTCGTCACCTGCTTCATGTCTGTTGAAGAGATTCATGTCAGCAGAGTTTACTGGCCACAGCAAATTAATACCCAAGTCATTTTCTGGTTTCAGACGTTCATTTAACTCAAAGATGTTCATTAATGTTTTTTTCAACTTCTTCCTGAAAGGGTGTTAACACTGGACACCTAAAAGGGGACGTGTGAAATTTGCTTTTTGTTCTCTACATCCTCTCCAACAACTGGACCCGACTCAGGGGTAACATCTGTCATTATTAGCAAGCTGTATTAAAACACCTCCAGTATTTAGATTGTGATGTCTTAAAATTTCAATTTAAGGAGCCTTAACTGAAGAATTCAAGCTGACACACACTCTGGGGGAAAGTGCAAAAGTGTTTGTTTTACTTGCTTACATATTTATGCGTGTTTATTTCAACAGCTATACACTCATTCAGATGTTAAATACTCAACAGATTTCTGCAAAATGATCAGTTCACACCACAGCGGTCTTCAGTATTCACTGTTAGTACTTTTACTTCAGTAAATGATCTGAATATTCCCTCAACCACCGCTCTCTCTCCTTCTATCTCTCTCTCTCACACACACACAGACACACACCCTCCTCAAATATACACAGGGCGGGTACCATGCAGAATGATTTACACAAACAGTCAAATGTTAGCCGCAGCACACATACACACACACACACACACACACACACACACACACACACACACTCACACACACACACTCACACACACAACAGTAGCTCTCTCTCCAGGTGAAAGGGTCTCACATTCAGATTAGGGCTGGACAATATGGCTTAAAATAATACACAATGGGCCAGATCCTCAAAAGGATGTCACTGCTTTTGTGACCGCTAAACCTGTGCAAATGAGAGAAAAAAATAGCGTGCAATCCACAAAGCACAGGCAAAGGGTGAAATGCACGCAAACTGAACACAAACTGCACTGCCACTCCTAGCTGCGCTGCTCCAATTTGCATGCATGTAAATTAGGGAATATTCATAAATTCAGCGCAAAATTGCCCCCTTCCTATGCAAATAAGCCTCATTGCAAATACCACCTAATCCTCAAAGACCAGCGCTAATTGCCACAGGCAGTAAAGCGGTGCTGTTTAACGCCAGTGAGACCCGTGTATTAAATCTCTGTTGCAGTGAGATCTTTAGACTGGAGCAGGGTTCGAATTACACCATGGCTTTTGGGGGAGCCCTATTGTCCTCCTCCTCGTCGCTGACGTCGTTGACGCTCCAAAATGTAAACAAGTTCGGAGTGGAGGCATTAAGGCAAATAGACGCGCGTCATGCTCTCAGTACGCGTTCTGCCGAGTCAGACGCCTTCAGTGCGTTTTGGCCTCAATATTAAGGTCATAATCTGATCTTTGTGAATGTAAACTAATGTGGAGAGATCTTAAATTAACTCACATTTGTTTTTACATGGGACAACGTCATGAAATGTCATAGAAACAGACTCACTCTCTCTCCTTACTGACTGTCCTTTCGGCTCACTGTCGTTTCCCTTCTGTCTGTGGATTGTTAGAATCGGGAGAAAGTGGAATGCAGACCAAAAGTTATATTTACAACAACGGAAAGCTAACAGGAATCAAAGTAAGATGTTAAGTCTATCTATCGGTTAGCTCTGCTCCGTGTCAGAACCACAGACAGCGCAGAGGTCACGGTGGCGTACACAACAGCGCACACAGCATTGTGTTAATTAGTAACAATACATAAAATGTGTGAATAAACACAAAGCTTTGCCATATTTTCATTGTTATTATTTATTTCAGGACCATCGTATATTAGAGCTCCCCCCAAATGTCCCAAATGAGGCTTTCAGGGTAGCTCATGTCCTTTTCAGGTGAGCCCAGCTCCCCCTAGCTAATTCGGATCATGGATGTATGTCTCTGCACCTCGTCAGTGAGGACTTTGAGTTCTCGGTCTGTAATTTTTTTTTTTTCTGTCTGACTCTGCCATTGTTGTGTCAACTGTGATCTTGGAACAAAGCCACCTATATGCCACCCGGCTTATTGCAATCAGAGGCGCAAAATGTGCTCAGCTGCCAAACTCTGTGGGCGTGTTAGCGCCGGCATATGATTAGAGCAAATTCTTTTGAGGATAGGGGCTAAAACAGGGCAGATTGCGTGAGCTAATTCTGCGCAAATAATGGCGCTATTAGCAGGAGCAATCCATTCTTTGTGGATCTGGCCCTATTTACACAATTTTTGTAAATGAACACACTGTAAACAATGTGATCTAAACAATGTGCAAAAACAATGTGATCTTAAAGATTACGATGAATTGCTGTAGATTAAACTTCCGTACGATAAAAATGGGTGGACAAAATCTAATATCCCAATATTTTTGACCAAATATCTCAACTTTATGGCAATATTGCAGGACTATTGGTGCTATCACAAAATATTTACACAATGAGATTTTTGAGAAATAGTTAAGTATTGTAAATAAAACTATGGAGGTAAAGTCAAAAAATAGAACAGCTGGAACAGTTCAGTGAGTTAAAAATCACTTTACTGTAACGTAGCCTTTAAAACCAGGAAAAGAAAAAACTTATGCCATATCACCATATAATCATACCTATATCTGAGACAATGTCTAGTCTCAAATCACAATACTGATATAAGATTGATATATTGCCCAGGTCAAATCAAAATATCAAGCGCATAGATCATCAGCCACCTAATGCATATTTATTTGTTTCAGCTCTATGGCTTCTACTGGAGTTCATGCATTTTCATGATGATGCTGTTTTAACCCAGATTAGTTTGTTTAATGTTAAATTTAATGGTGGCCTTTTCCCAAGTTAGTCTGGTTGTATGAGCTGTTTTAATAGCATACTTGCCAAAGCTCCCAGTTATTCTGGGTGACTCCTGTTATTCATTGCCCTCTCGTGGTTTCCTCCCGGAGTCACGGTTCTCCCAGATGTCTCCTGATTTAGGAGAAATTCTCACCTTTTTCCCCCTTTTAGTTATCACAACCTGTTTCTGGCACTGTACAGCATGTACAAGCAGACGTCCTGGATGTCCCATTTTTTATGGAACGTTTTCACAGGAGGGGTCGTACATTCTGTGAACCTTCCATGTAATTTCCTCTGAGGGTTCAGGGGCAAGAAATGAATGATTAAATGAAAACTAATGAATATTAGTATATGCCAGAGGGACAAAATACAGAATTAAATTAGTAGATATAGAATTATTTGAAAACCTCCCTATTTTTGAGGTTTCAGGGTTGGCAGGTATGTTTAACAACGCCGTGGCTTAAAGGGATAGTTCACCCAAAAATGAAAATTCAGTCATTATCTCCTCACCCTCATGCTGATTGAAGGTCGGGTTTAGTTTTAGTCCACAAAACACTGCTGGAGTTTCACAGGAAACAGAGTTGTAGAATCTCCCAAACAATGGAAGTGAATGGTGACCAGTTTTCAAACGGAAAAAACAACAACAAAAAAAAATCTATAAAATGCCTCCATGAGCACACACACGTGAACGTGGCTCCAAGCTGAGGATCTACAGTAAAGATTCAGGCTAAAAACATGGTGTAAACTTGGCATGCTGGGACTTTAGGAGACTTGGATTACACCAGACAAGCAGAATGGAGGTATTTTCTGTTTTTTTTCCTTTTTCTCCAGTTGTTTTTTCAGTTTGAAAACTGGTCACCATTCACTTCCATTGTTTGGGAGATTCTACAACTCTGTTTCCTGTGAAACTCCAGCAGTGTTTTGTGGACTAAAAAAACTAAACCCAACCTTCAATCAGCATGAGGGTGAGTGGATAATGACTGAATTTTCTTTTTTGGGTGAACTATCCCTTTAAGGCAAACGCTGTTGTTACATGGCACCAATGAAAGCTGTGGGTCAGGGACACGAGGATCATGCTGCTCTGCAGGGCGATCCATTTGTGTGCGTTACCTGTCCTGTCGTGGCTGTGACAGGAGAAGTTGAAGATGGAGGGGTGGGCGCTCAATTGCATTTGTCGGGCATTACAACACACTTTAAAACTGATGTCATGGGCCAAATTTAAGAACGAAAATATCAAATTTGGAAAAGAAAATAGGACGAGGCCGAATGGGCGGGTGCTTGAGCACCACCTGCGGTCCATCTGTGCTCGTTGTGCTCTGAATGTTATCTTTCAGGCCTGCGAACTCTGCCAGCCTACAGTCATTGTCTAGTTGGGTAAAATTTTCAGTGGAGCAGTGTGCATAAGACTGACATGATGCATAAACATGCCATAGCAGGCCTACTTATCAAACTTAAAGAAACTGTTTATATTTTAACATTACATTAAACTGTCATATATGGTTGGTTCTGTCACCAGTCGTGTCTTGAATATTTTCCTTTATCTCAACTTCAATGACACATTTCGGACATATCATAAAGATGTTATGAAGTTTTATTACACGTCAAATGGTGGGACAAACACACAAACCAGTCTTCAATGATATGAGTAGGATTCTATCTAAGGAGCTCTTCTATGGTTGTTCATTACCTGACCACGTCCATGGACGCAGCACCAGACTTGAAGAAATCGGTGGAGTCTTCAATCTGAGAGACATTAGTCAGGATACTCTGCCACACCGCCTGTGAGGAGACACAAAAGTCAGGATGGTGCAGATGTGTATAGTAGACAAATAAACATTTTACTGGTAACTTCTCTTAGCAGTAGAGGAGAGGAGGCCCTACCCTCATCTGTTCAGAGAAGGCTTTCTCCTCCTCTGTCAGCTCCACAGCAGCGCTGCTCCCTGAGCGGAAGTACTGTGCTGCAGCGATCATCTTCCCATCCTCGAACTGCAGATTCTTCACCAGCAGCTGTACAGAAGGAGTGTGAAATGATCAACATTAGTGTGTGTGTGTGTGTATATATATATATATATATATATATATACATACAGTATATACAGTATACATATATATGATATTTGGTTATGCTAATAATACTGTTAAGTAGACATTCTGTTGTTCAAAATTACTCCTACTGTATATGGATGACTTGAAAAGAAAATAATTGTGCAAGGATCACCATGAGCTTTGGATCATATCACAAGTTGAAAATGGGGGCTCAGTTGTATCGTACAGGTGACAATTACTGATCTTGGTCTGATTAATTTATTTGAAGCATAGATTTTATTTACATTTGTACATTATTTACATTACAATGTCCTTGTTAAGCTGGGGCACGTCATATTTACCAAATATTACCTTTGAAACATATCATTGCGCCTTTTGTGTAAAAAATCCATATAGTCTATATTAATATTTAGCAAACTGTTGTGTGACTGTGTTTAATTAACTCAGTACTTCTAGAATGCTTTGTGTCGCCTTAATGTAGTTTTTCATTGACTTAATATAGAAAAAAAAATACTTAAAATATACTTAATAAACTCATCTGATATCAGTATATTACTATTTTCTTCAAATAGATCATGGGTCTTCAACAGGGGGTCTGCGACCCCTAGGGGGTCCTTGGAGTGACTGCAGTGGCTCTCCCAAATTATTGTTTGATGATTTCAAAAATACCTCTGAAAATACACATTGACATCAACCTAACACACTGGTAGCAAAGATTAATTGGCCTACTCACAAAAAAACACAAAACATTTAATTTACACAACACTGACAAAAGACTTCTCATGAACCCTTATGTGGTCTTGTGAGCTGGCTAATCTATTAAAAGCAAACTAATTACTTATTTACTTATAATTACTAATGCATTGTTGAAATATATGGACCCATCAGCTGTAACCATTGGTTAAAGTGTAGAGGCTGTGGCTAATGTACCTGTCATCAGTCATGCTACAACATAACAGCTATATTGATAGGTCTGAAAAATGCTGAAAACACCTGCATTAGATGTATAATTGACCATATTTGCTTTCCATGAATTTTCTTTGACTCAATATGACTCTGAAAATTCATTATGACTTAATAAAATGTGAAGCCACTTACACCCAAAATAAGCTTTAAAAAAACATTAGATTGAAACTCAAATAAAAATAAAAAAATATACAGGAAATGTCTTTAGTCAATCTGTCAACACAACAAACATGAGGAGGCTTTGGTAAATGTGTTTGAGACTGTCTGACTAGAGACGTCTACATGACTGTGAGTCAGCTGCCTTCACAGTGTTGTGTTTGTATTGTAATCCCTATTCTGAACTTCTTAAACCGTGTCCCTGAACTGGACTTGGACACTATCCAAAGGAATCTAATGTGCAAAGAGCAGCATGATACTGCCAACAACAACAATGTAATAATAATAATAATAATAATAGTAATAATAATAATAATAATAATAATAATAATAACAATAATGATGATGATGATGATAGCGTAGCATTATTATGGAGTATACTGCACATATTGTCAATCACATAATATACATATGCAATACACACATAATACGTTATGATTAATAAGCTAATAAAACTAATAAAAATTAACACTTAAAAATATAAATAAATAAATTGAAACGAGCAAACTCAGTTTGGAAACTAACTGAACCTAAAGTGATAAAAAAAATTATGACTAAATTATAATATCTCTGGTTATTATAGTCATTGGGTCATTTTTAATACATGTTGGGTCCTGCAGGATATGTACATATACT
>JAJHUR010106855.1:0-13859 GCA_027495735.1 Lutjanus campechanus
CCTCCATTTCATCCTTTGTTGCAGTACAGTGTAAGCACTATTGTGTGAATGCAAAAAATGATTTGGCCACACTGATGCGAGTGACTAAATTCTGACATCCAGGTGGGCAAAATACACAGATTCAGATTAACTCTCGCCTTCTCATCAGTAAAGAGCAGAAGTGAATGAAACATTCTCATTTTTTTCCATCACCGATGGTCCATTTCACTGCTTAAAATGACAAACACCACTGGCAGCAGGTCACATCCAGCAAGGTATTGCTCCCAACTCGTCAAAATAGCAATAATAAATCTGCAACATGCAGGTAGACTTTCAAAACAGAGGCAACAAAACTACTTGGTGAGGTTTAAGAAAAGATAATCATTTGGAGCATGTTACTTACTTAAGATAGATAAAATCACTTAGGTACGTGACATAACGTCATGTATGTAACTTATGTACATTACATGAGTTGAAAAGAAGCTGACTATTGGTTTCACACAGGACACGAACCCCAGACTCCTCGGTGAACATACTGCATTGTTTGACCCATCCATCCACCCCACCACCCCATACATGGGCTTTCTCACTCTTTAGACTACATCACCTAAATTCAATGGCACATTACTAGAGGGGCCTCCAGAAATGATGCAAGAGAAGCACCTAAAGCATCATACTTTAAAGCATAAGGGCACTGATCAACCAACCTGCAGTATTTGATATGCTGAGAGTGAGAACAGGCTGTTACGACCCCAGGTGGACTAGGGACTGTTTAGGTAGTCCTCACAACTCCTACATGTTAGTATGTCTTCTCTCTGACTGAGCGTTTATAGAGAAATCCTCACAGCTTTTCATATTGTTTGTGATCTCCCTGATAGAGCAAACCCTCTTCAGTCAAATCTAACTGTATAAACATTTGCTATAAACAGCAAATTCCTTGATGTATCTCTGTCTCTGAGTATGTATGGTGGACCAAGTTTGAACCAGGAAGTGGGCTTGTCAGCTGTGACAGATATTTACAACCACCAGTTTGGGTAATCAATCGACTGACTGCCTTCATTTCTAAATTTATTTACAAATTGTCTTATCCTCTAACTGCCAGTGTTTCTTGCACTGCAAACTTCTTTTGAGTGATGCTATGTTCCTAGTAAGCTTGGATGATGTCTACCAAATTGGCATATGAAACATCACGATGGATGATGATATCATTGATGGTTCTAAAAGGGTCTTCATCTCGGTACCACATGTCTGTAACTAACAGAAAGGCATTTAAATCACTATGTTCCGATGGTAGATGGCTCAGTGATCGTCCATCAGCTCAAACCTAGTTCATGGATCTCAGAGAATACCTTGGAGCTTACATGTAGAGGTGGGACCAAGTCATTATTTTGCAAGTTGCAAGTCTTTACACTAGAGTTCCAAGTCAAAGTCACAAGTCATGCAAGTCCAGAATGAAGCCTTAGGACAAGAATGACAAGTTCCAAACTAAGTCCTACACTTTCAATTTCTAGTCTCTTTGACCTACAAAGTTACTTAGCTAACATTAGCAAAGCATTAGCTCCCTAACTATGTTAACAGCCTCAACTCACCATTCTTTGTGCAACTTCAAATGCTGAACAAAGTTGGAAGTTGTTGCATCTCCATCTGTAATTTCTGACCCGTGCGAATTACATTTGGTATCATTTTTCCCAACTGGAGCTCAGGGATGTAACATTAGCTCTTCATGGTTTTGTCCTGCAACTTGTCTGTCGTTGGATTGGTTCAGACAAAGTGGGAAACTGGGAAATTAAGTGTCAACTGACTGAGAATGAATGGCAACAATGTTATTTCAAGTACTTGTCAAGTATTTTCAAGTCAAAAGTCTCATTGGTATTAAAAGTCAAAGTATTAGTGCTAGTACCAGTACTTAACTTCACCAAGCTTGTCTTAAGTATAGGATTACAGCAGTTTGCATGTGTATATGTGAGAGTCTAACTAAATGAGATACAAAAAGAGTAGTCTGGGTAGCATTGTGCTGAGTAATGCATGGCCATTAGAGCACAGAAAATGTACCAAAGAGAATAAAGACATTAGTCAGGGAATGCTGGGAAAAGATCAAGAGATGGAGGGATGAAGTCTGAGACGCATTCTAATGAGTAACGAGCGAGCGTCAAAGCCGAGACGGAGGGAGGAGGAGGTGGAGGAGGAGCACTGAGCCACAGTCTCTGTTCCTCCTCACCTCGTTTCTCTTCACAGCTTTAAAAACAAAACACCTCTCACATCTCCCTGATGTCCTCATTATTGCCTGTCTGCTCCTGAGCCAGCAGGAAATCGCCTCACATTTCAGGGAAATGTAGAGTTGGGTGTCAAGGAAAGCAGGGTAGGAGTTATGCAGCATGTCAGAGAGGTAAGGAGGGAAATGGTGGAATGAGGCAAATAAAGGTAGAAGGAATGCAGGGGGGAAAGACTACTGCATAATACATGTTGGAGGGAGAGGACAGTGAGAAGTCAAGGCACAGATACACAAAGAGAGAAAGGAAACAATCAAGCTCCAAGGCTGAGAGGACTTTTTAGGTCAAAAAGGCCTTTGTTGCTGCTTTCCAGAATCAAGTTTCATTATTTTCACCTCTTTGAGTTGGGAAAATCCCAGCTGTCATCTTAAATGTTGTTTAATACCTCTGCAAACTCGAGTACACTCAAAAGCTCAGGTCAACTTTCAGACATCCACCCTCCAAGAGGGTAAGTCTACAACAATGAGCACTTGAGGGATACAGCTTGCCTATAATGCATTTTTATTGTTCATTCATTGCACCATGAAACTAAGTTCATGTTACCAAACAGGTAGCAGGAAAGTTGTGTTTACCATCTGCCAATTCATAAACTAGCCAACCCCGTCTGACTTCTAGCTTTCCACCATGATAGTCTTCATTCTTTTTAGGTGGTACACAGTAGAAGAAAGTAGTGGACAGAGCTTCTGAATCTGAAAAGTGAAGCCAATTGAAGTGCCTTAAACCTGCATTCTTTTAAAGGGCCAGCAGGTGGCGACTCTGTTGACTGCAAAAAGAAGTCAAATTGTGTTTAGTCTTATATGAAACTGAGCCTACTTATCACTTGATGTATGAGTTCAGTGAATGGATTCCTAATGAGCTTATGATCTTATCACAATTTCCCCGCCTTCTTCTGCACAGAATGATCTTAATTTGTAAATTATGTTTTTATTTAGAGTAAAATAGACCACCAAGCAGGGTGTGCTTTGGGGTGGGGCAATGAACTGATAATGTTTAATAAAGTCAGAACTCTGTGGTTAAGATCTTGTTAGGTTCAGGGACAACACCTGGGGAAAGATCATGGTTTGGGCTAAAATGATAACTCTTGCGATCTTTTGCAGACCTGGTGGCCACCTGGTGTTTCCAATGTCTGAAAGAATATCCAACATAGGCCATGCTCATCAAAACTTTATCAAGATTCTGTTGATTCCATGTGATTCTGTCAAGATTTCTTTTTTTTAAAAATCTTTCATTAACATATTTTACTATTCTGTTGAGCTGTTACACAAGACAAGTTGCAATCAGGTTGCCGCCATTATTTCCTGCTGAACTGACGAGTCAAAACCAAACAAAGCCCAAAGTCACAGTACATCACCAACCAGCTCCACGCTCTCCTTGGTACTGCATATACACTGATTCCAGAAAACCAAGATGGCAACTTCCGTTAAAGTCAAGGCTTCAAAACTGTCCACAAACCAGTGGATGATGTCACAGTGGGTCTGTCCTTTCATGGGTGGACTGTCAGATCTTCTAACGAGAGTCTTCAAGTCACAATGAGTCAGCACTTACAACAACCTTTCAACACCTTAAGATCTCTGCTGGTACATCCTGAAGACAGGACCCCCCCCTTTGAGACTTGACCTCACGTCATCATGACAGATGTGACAGCTGTGGAGAACACTACATCAGGAAAACAGCAAGGACCCTGGACCAGAGACTGAATGAACGCCAGAAACAAACCGCATCTGTCAGTAAACACTAGACCAGAAACTAACAGCATCCACTGGGAATGGTCAAAGGTCATCAACCAGGAGTCAGAAGACGACCGGAAAAAGATCAAGGAAGGCATTCATGTCCACCTTGTTGGATCCAGGGTCCAGAAAAAAGCGGGTGAGTTAGACCTTGTCAAACTATTCACAAGGTCAAGAATAAACATTCACGTTCACGTTTTTCTCTAGAGATGTTCCAAGACCATCCCAAGCATTGTTATCACAGCCTGATCTGGCATTTTGTAATGGACTGCCATCATCTAAAATGACCATAATAACATGCTGATCTTTCATTATTACTGCACTTGGCTTTTGTACTTTAGTGTTTCAAAGATGCACTCCTTTGCAACAGCTGGGTCCACAATGGAATAATCTTGCTGCATAAGCGAGTGAAAATTTGTGTGTCAATGAGAATAATTCATAATAAATCATAAATCAGTGCAAGTGACTCTGAGTTCTGACAAAGAGGTTGATGCTAATGAACCTTTTATTACTTCTTTCTTTTTATGAGAAATCAGGGTAGGAAACATTCAGGTGCCAGCTTTAGCAGTTTTAGCCAGTGTTGCTCATCACTTTCATTAGTTACAAAGACAAATGTTACTGGCACCAGGTTATATCAACTGTCACTAACTTGATAGCTGGCCAAAATTAACATTTAGGAAAACGAAGGCATTTAAAAGATCAGACTCAGTATTGGCATATACCCAGTATTAAAGAACTCAGATTGGGCCAAAAGACTTGACTGGGATCTCCCCACTTTTCACCCATCATAGATCACTTTCAGGTTACTTCATGGACAGCTGCCATCTAATTAGTTGAGCAATATGTCAAATAAAGTCTCGGCATAAAATCAGAGTGGCCGGCACCCAAGGTACAAAGTTCAGCATCATTGCTTTCTACAGGAAACAATGACTTATATCAGCACAAACTGATTCTGCAGCTGATCATATATAGAAGGCCTCAAGTGGTATCTGTGTGGAGGGGGTTCATCATGAGTGGGTTCATAAAGTGATATATTGCATCATATCCATTCTTTAGAACTGGGGCAAAACTGTATTTTGAGCTGGATTTGACTTGCACTCTTCAATTATGCTGGAAAATATATCAAACTCTTGGCTGTTAAACCTTGTAACAGACCAACTTCCTAATGATTACATTTTCAATCAAATGTAGATGTCAGCTCTGTCAGATCTGATGTCTTACAGACTTGAAAAAAAATATTTTTTTTATGATGATATGAAACTAGATATCATGATAGATTTTGCATATCATCATATCAGGGCATAAGTGTTGTCTTTTTCTGGTTTCAAAGGCTGCCTTACACTAAAGTGATATAATTTTTTAGACTGTCTATTTGCCTTACCCACATTACTGATGATTATTTATCAAAAAATCTCATTGGGGTTAACATTCTGTGGAACAGTCAGTCCTATAACACTGTTGCAATATCAAGATATTGGTCAAATATATATTGTGATATTTTCTCATTTTCACCTCAGCCACTTCCACCCCTTGGAGAACACATGTCATCAGTCAGAATCTACATAATCAATAATTATCTATATTGATTGATATGAAACTTTACTATTGTGATAGGTTTTTCAGCTACATTGCCCAGAAAACAAAACATTTCATAATTTACATACATTTCATATGTATGGTCTTCATCAGTGGATAGAGTTTGATTTAACTGACTGTTTGACTGTTTTCCTGCTGATGAAGACCATTGAAAACCAGTGGAGACCAGTGGAGGCAGTTGAAAGCTCTGGGGAAAGAGCAAGCAATTGGACCCTGCGTTCAGATTTCACTACTGCTATTCACAAGGTCAAGAATGGCCCTCATGCTCAGTGTCATCATTGGACTACACCCAGAGGACCCTGAACATGTTGCATTCTGGACTGCAAACAGAGACAAAGGAATGTGCAGTAAAAAATAACAGAACTGAGTGTACATCAGGCTGGGTACAGCTAAACTGAATTAGCAAAACTGAATTAGAACAACAATCATCAAATTCAAATTCTTACCTCACTACTACATGTACCACTTGATGAAAAACGGTGTAGGCAGTTACTTTGATCACAAGTGCCACTGTTTTCTGTCTAAATAAATCTTCTTAAGTGGAGCTCTGCTGGATAAAATTTGATCCTCTGGGGGTTCCACAGTCTAATGAGGATCTATCTGAAAGTTCCTCACATCAAGAATCTTGGGACTCCATTCGCAGCTAATTAGGATCCAATCCAAATTGCCTCATAATGAGCGCTCATCGTCATTTCACATTTAACACGTTTATGTGAGATGCCTTACACAATCATACGTTGTAGGTGAAGGAGCGGCCGAGGCCTCCTGCTGACTGTATTAGCATACTAATGATATGCAGGCTATATCCGGCTATGGTTATTCCTGCTGTGTCCCAGCCATTAGCTCTACTACAAGCCTCTATGGGCCACAGAGGCCACAGCATGCATGCATAAACACACATAAATACAGTACATATACAGTATAACCACAACACTAACAAACAGGGATGCATGCATGAGTGAAGAAAGATGAACTCTTCTACCGAAGCAGGTATTGTTACCAAGCACTAACCTCCAGAGATTCATTTAGACAGAAAACTGTGACACAAACGATCAAAGTAACTGCCTACACAGTTATACAGACATACACACAGATATAGAAGTAAAGTCAGAAAAGTTTCACTCTATTTTTGATGAGCATAGCCAGCCTGATGTTTGCGCAGTTCTGTTATTTCCAAGTGTGAACCCACTGTGATGTGACTCATTGATTTCTGTACTACCTTTTTGAAGTCGTGAGACACTGCACAGTTCGTGGAGCTGGTGGGTGATGTACTGCGGGTTGGGTGGTGCTTGGTTTTGGCTGATCTGTTTAGTAGGAAATAATGGCAGCCGCAAAATCACCACAAAGTTTCCCACATTACAGCTAGACAGTCTTGTTTCTGAAAACATTTTAGGCAAGAAATGAACAATGAATAACCTGACATGCCACATGGTTTGTTACACAGAACCACCTCGGAAGTCGTCCTTAGAAACCGTTTGGGAAAGGGCAGGAACTTTGAAAAAAACACTTGGCAGGCGATTGGATGAATCATCTGTCTATCACGTTTAACATGGGCTAACTCCAACTAATCAGATCAAACTCTTGCCAAAGCTGGTCAGGAGAAGAGCTGAAACATCTTTTCCATGGAGAAAAGCCTTCAGTGTCATTCTTTGCTCTTCCTTTAATTAAGTAATACTTTCCAGTTCTGATATAACTGTTGCTATCACAGTATCTATGCTAACCTCTTCAGGAAACACCATTGTCTGTTTGAGACAAGTCACTTCTATGGATGTTTCTCGCTATCATCACACCTAAAACCATGCCTGCAACTGCCAGTAGTCGCTCCAAGGACGGTGATTGGCTGCACCACTTTTGGTGCAGACACAAACGGATAACTTGAAGACTGGCAAGATGGATTCTCGTGTGATCTTGCAAATCCAGCTGCCTCGCAAGGTAAGGGAATGGAGTGACAGAATATTGATACTTATTTGATCAACACCGTCTAGTTCAACAGTTTGGTTCAGAGGCTCTGTGGGGAAACTGGACACAAAATGGCAACCGCCTGGTCGCAATCTTTCTCGTATTACAGCTAAACAGTTCACTAAACCATGCTTCTGAAATCATTTGGAGCAAGAAATAGGCAATGCATTAACAGAATCTTGATCCATATTTTATATATCACCACTGCCTAGTTTAACAGTTTAATGAGCCCTGTGTGTTGCACTGGACAGATTCACTGACAATGACTGTCACACTGTAGCCCCTCCCTAAAGCATACCCTGCTTAATTTCACTCTAAATGAGACCACGATGAACAAAATGAACAACATGCTGTATTGAATAAGACTCGACTAGTGACTGAAACCACAAACTCATTAGGAAACTGTTTACTGAGCTCATAAATCAAGTGAGAAGTAGCCTCATTGTCTCATAATACTACATATAATCTGACCTCTTTTTTCAGCCAGTAGAGTTGCCTCCTGCTGGTCAGTAGACAGAATGCAAGTTTAAGGTGCCTCCGCATTAACTTCATCTTTCAGACCTGAAAGCTCTGTCATTATTAATATATAGTATATGGTTATTTCTGTAGTGCAAGCAGAGCAACAATGAGGAGTCTAAACGTCTGCCTGATTTACTCTTTCAATATGATAAATTATGCAAATTAATATTAGTAATCCAGAAAACCCTGTTGGCATTTTTGAGAAAACAAGTCTTTCACTTGGCTTGAATATGACTTAAAATGCTGTGATTTTGGTAGGGTTGGTACCAAACAAGCACATTCCCTTGCGTCTGGAGAAAATGATTGGTAGGCCAGGACACCTCTGTACCACCATGACACTTCATGTATGATGGGACATATTTTAAGTTGCAATGATAAGTTAATTAATCGATTACTCAGTTGAAGGAGAATTAACTAACGTTTTGATCAGTTTTTCAAGCAAAAATGTCAAATATTTGCTGGTTCTATCTTCTTAAATGTGAGGGTTTGCTGCTTTGCTTTGTCATTTATGACAGTAATTTAATTTGGAAAAAAACAGGAATTCAATGTGATTCTAATGAGAATTTTTCAATATTTCTTCACATTTTATACACTAAATGATTAATGGATTAATTGTGAAAATAACAGGCAATCACTAATGAAAATAACTGTTAGTTGTAGCCCTACACATTTTATCTTTGACAAAAAATTGCGGTTGGTGGGATTTGGATACTACACTTGTCCACAGTGGGATTTTGATAATACAATATATTGATATGATATATATGATAATATAATATGTCAGAGTGTATAAGATGAGCTGTCTTGAAGGATCTGATTGGTCCAGAGGGTCTAGAGGGCAGGGCCAAATGAACATTATCACTTGTTAATGACAAGTTCTGGGGCATCCAAACAGGTGTGTGTGCTAAAAATAAAAAGACATTAATTATAAAGAAAGAGAGCTGGAGAATGATCAGGTAGTGGCAGCAGGACACACATTCACTGGATATGTGCAGTGAATGCACCCAGAGTGAGACAGTGAGAGTAAAGTGTATATCTGACAGGCAGAAGGAGATAAATCCTTGAGAGCAGCAGTATGTACACGCTGCCTCCCCTGTTGCTAATTAGCCACGTCTGGGAGGAACATGGAGCAGATGCTCCACTGAGCTGAGAAAACAAATACGGTCCTTCTAACATCCCCCTCTTCCACTCGTTCATCTCTATTTCCATTGCTCTCAATTTCTCCGAGTGTGTGATCGCAAAAAAATGAAGAGGGGAAACACATTTATTCACACACACACACAAACAGCAAACATCTATACAAACAGCAGATGATTAAGATTTAATGAAGCTGGAGCTCCTGCCTGACCAGGTGTTTGGTGGCACAGTCCCAGCACAGCCATCTAATGATAGCACTGCCATCTAACCATTCTGTCATCTGCGGAGCTCATAATAAAAGAGCATTGCTCACATTAGACCACATTAATTACAGCCCATTTCAGCTTTGTGGCATTTTCAGTTAGCCTTATTTATCACTGATAGTAAAAGCAGAAATGGAAGACAGGGATAGAAGAAAGAGAATGTCAGGCAATAAAAGTCCAGAAACCAGGATGTCTAGGTTACATGGTATGGTACTTTGTATTTACTTTTTATTACTTTCTAATGTTCAGGGACTGGTAAGAGACAGCTTCAAAAAAGAATGGTCAAATACCAAAGCAGCTGAGGCTGAAATACCCTGACTTTCATTCTTGACTTTGGGTTAAGCTCCAAAAACTGCTGAATCCTACAGAATACTTCCCAAAGTTGGGGCTGTTCCAAGCTAATATTGATGTCCGATGTTTTTATGAAGTATAACAATTATTCTTGAGAACTGGGACAAAACTGTATTTTGAGCATGTTTCGATTTTTACTCTTCAGTTATGCTGTAAAATATATTTTAAATGATCAAACCCTTGGCTATTAAACCTTGCAAAAGGCCAAATTCCTAGTGATTAAATTTTTCATTAAATGTGGACGTCAACTCTGTCAGATGGAAAATCTGACATCTTATGGAGTGGACAGAATGTTCATTTTTTTCTTTTTCATTTCACAGCCTAGTCGTAGTGAGCAGCCATTTTATTTTTTAAAGTGTCTCTGAGTTCTCTGAATGTTAATCAAAATACACATTTTTAAACCATAATTCTTATTTAGCTTTGATTTAGAAGGGCTACAGAGTCGACATGTTGACATGTCTGATGGCAATATTATTGAATGAATTTGTTGAAATATAAATCTTACCAGCGCTCGTGCAGTATTCCTGCCTTTTTAAAAACAGGTATAGGGTATAGCTGACCCTTTTTATGCCTGATTAAATCACGTTTTTGTAAAAATCTGGGGCACAATTCTACAAAGATATCCAGAAATCCCTGCATTTTTTGTCCACCATAATTCTATGAGTCAGAAATACAGGTGAAACTGATGCTGGACCATGAATCCTCCCTGACGTAACATGACACAGTCTGCAACTGAATAAGCAACTAACAGTTGACTAACTCAACATATCCTTAGTTTGGAGATATTTTGATCTCAAAACACAGGAAAACAAGACAAAAACGTGTAATGTAAAGCCAGTATTCGAAGGGGTGGAAGTTGTTTTGCATCGTACAATACTACCAGTTTAATTAAGCATCTGCAAAAGTATCACGTGTAAAAGAACATCAGGAGTTAATACAAGTATTGTGATCAACGGATAATCAAATTCAGGTATCGCCATTGGGTCAGAACCCAAAAAGGTGGATTGTGCATCTCTAATACTTGATTTAACAAAAGTTTGTAGCCCAAGAAAATGTTATTTTTCAGGCTTGACGAAGCTCCTCCAGAGCCACAATAGACATGGCTCAGTATTAAAGGGACTTGGACATATGAGATCAGTAGATTTCATCTTTGAATGCTATGTGATCCAGTGTACACTGCACATTTGTCATGGAATCACACCGTGTGGCAGATAAGGCTCAAGTGGCAAGCACTATATCCCCTCCACTGCCCAGGCCAAATACTGTACGTGTGCTATCTGTACTCCATAAGCTCCGATAGCCTACAGGAAAAATCTGCACCCAATGATACCTTGTACAAGTGCGGTGTATTTAGTCTTTGGTTGATCATTTTTTAAAATTGTTAGAAGAGCCAGGGTCTTGTCTTCTTCTTCTATTCCCAAATTGTGAAAGTGGCATGTGATGTTCCAGTTTCTTCATTTAGATACTGATTAAGGACTTTTCCTGTGTGAAGAAGGCATAGCTAATTGAACACCACCAGAATGTCTCCAAGGTTGTATTTTTTAATATAATCAGGGATGATGGATGATGGAACAAGACTAACTGGGAATTATCACCAAAAGCAAGATGTGAGCTGTGTATAATCACTACTTAGGCGTCTTTCCATTCACTCAAACTCACTGTTCTTGGAACCAGCTGTCCTTTCAACAGTACAGCTCCTGAGGAACTGAAAGGACAGCAGGAGGACAAACAGTCTTCAGCACTGTGAGTAAAATCGGAAATTTTACAGACAAAGACAGTTTTCAAGTAGGCTCCATGAAGTGTATACAGGAAGTAACCTGCATTCATATTATTCCCTGATTCACTCATTTCAATTCACATTTCTACATTGAAACTAAAGCACATAGACTTGTGGCCTTGATCCATCACAACAGATACTAAGTTCACAACATAAAAACAGCAGGAAATTATGCATGCTAACATGCTCACAGTGACAATTCAGCATTTCATATACTGTAGTTACAGTCTTAGTTTGGCACAATGAAAGTGAAGAAAGTTATTAAAAATTATGCTCTGGGAATTATGGATGTTTCTATCAAATTCTAATTGCAATTCATTTAAAATCTCTTCACAAATTTACCCCTGGACCAAAAGATCTCAACCATCTAGCTAAAAGAAAGGCCTTGGGATGACCAACATCTAAAGGATAAATCCTCTGAGAACCATGATACATATGTGTATCAAAATTTGTGCCAATCCATCCTGATAATGTTGAGATATTTCAGGAAAGGACACAATGAAGTTTGGATGTGGTGTTTAGGTGCAGTATGTCCAACATGGCCGACTTCTGGATTGATGATGCATCATGAAAACTCTGTATTGCCCAACTCTAGTCAGGTAGTTGACACTACTAGTCTGACTGGGTTCTGAGCAGGTTATGGCAGTTCTTTGTCCTTTAGAGTGACATTGGATGGGTTAGCTATGCAGGTTTTGGTGTGACTATTTCTTTATTCATCTTTTTCTTAGTCCATCCGTCACAAAGGACTCAAAACCACCTCACAACAGTGTTTTTTATATTTAACAGTAACTCAAAGACCCTGCAAGGACAACACAAAGTGTAGGGGGATGTTGTGTTTATTGGCATCTTGTTTGAACATGGTTACACTGTGGACTGTTTGTGACATGCTGTGGACAGTTTTGGGAAGCTTGTGAGCGTAATTGCTGCTTTGCCTTCAAGCATGACTGCAGGGCATTCAGTGCTAACAGCCTTCACGTGACTGATGGACAAGTGATGCTGTAGCATGCATACTATGGCGGCTGAGCAACCAATCCAAGGTAATTGGATTTGGATTTAACCATGCGAGCATTTTAATCCAACTGGGAAAAGTGATTTTGGTGTGTTTGCCGCTGGAGGAGATGTTTGATGTTTGTTCTTTGTTTCACACAGCATTGGTTTTAGTTTATCCCTTTCTTGCTCGCACAATATAGGCTGAGGTTTTTAGCGCTGCATTGCTTTTTTTGTGCTCGCGGCACTTCATCCTTAATCAGCTTGTGAATGAGTCAAATATTTGCCAGTGCCCGGGCCATGTCTATATTTGCTGCAGCTGACCTCTATTTTAGAGTAAATCTCGGAGGATCTGTGCACACAGGCAGCATATGAATTCACTTTCCTTTTTCAGGGTAAAAATATGCAAATGGAGCAGAGTCTGCATCACATTTCCAGTGAGAAACAATCCCCATAACAACAATCACCTCTAATGGTCCTTTTATTTAGACGGTCCCATTCTCATCAACATGTCTTTTATGTCACAAGCTAGCATCAAATCAGGAAAGAATGAATACAATTACAAGAAGATTTGTTTGGAAAGGTTTATCTGTTGGTGCATCCAAAAGACCCCAGAGAGTGTTAGGCCATATAATGATACCTGTTCAGACAATACAGAATGATTGACTGTTTTTCACTACTGTTTCTACTGAGATATCTTTACCTTTAGTATATCCAGTTGTATTAGAGTATTGCAGGAAAAGTTTTATATCAGTGAGCATAAAAACATTTTTAAATGGTTGTTCTGATATTGAGGTCAGTATCAGTAAATGCCTCCAACACTGTCTAAAATGTGGGGTATTAGCGATTACGCATGTCTATGCACCATTTCCAGTCCACCATTACCCTGCTATTTCCCAGCAGTGTTTCCTGATTTGCTTTGTTTTTGTGGGGATCCATGGTAAAACCTGGAGCAGACTTTTCTTGAGTTGACTTTGTCTTGTCTTTTGTGAGTGTGAACTGGACTGGACTGAACTGTTTTGGGTATAGATTGAGATGTTTGCCTGATTCCGACGGGACCCAATGGGTTTGGGTTGGGTCAGGCTTAGGGATGGGTACCGAATTCGGTACTTTTTTAGGTACCAACCGAATTCCGTCGGTACTACCGAGTACCGATTCACGTGAAATCAAACGGTACCATGTTTCGGTACCTAAACGCATCCTTGTGACTGTGAGGAGTGGAAGAGTAGGCGATTTTCCATGCCGGACTTGAACACAACTGTTACCGGCCTGAGCATTCCCCTTTAAGGAGGTG
>JAJHUR010106856.1:0-10195 GCA_027495735.1 Lutjanus campechanus
TGCGCTGTGGATGGTTTTATTTACAGCAGATGTAAATATGACTGTGCCGTTCCCGCTCTGTTATTGGTTGATGGTCGCTGTGTCACTGAGTAACTATGCGGAAGTCTCACAGTCTGCAGGCTGCTTGTCTGCGTTCCACTTTTCTTCCTGTTCCTCTGATGTTAGCAGCTGTGTTCCTCCTGGTTCTCTGTATTTTTGTTCTGATCACTGAATAAAAGAGGTTTTGATCAACATCTTTCAAGTAGCAAATACATCTGTGGTTGTTAGTGATGGGCAGGTGAAGTCTCATGAAGCTCTGAGGCTTTCTTTCTAATTGTGCCAAAAAAGATTAAAAGCTTCAAAGGCTTCAGTCTAACTAAGAACAGTGACATCTGGTGGCCAACTGAAGCCATACGTTTGAAGCTTCGGATGTCATCGGTCAGCTCCGACACTGTTTTGATGCACTCTGTTTCAGGAAGAGTGACACAAGCTCCAAAGCCCCGGTTTCATTTGCCCATCACTAGTGGTTGTTAACAAAATCATATTAATTTTTAAAAAAAAGTTTCTGATAAGATAAGACAAATTAAGATAAAGTACACAGTGAAAATCTACTTGGCAATAAAACCGATTCTGATTCTATTAAGAAGTATAGATTCAGGACTTTGTTGTCATTGTGCAAACACAACAAAATTGCACTTATGTCTTCCTCAAAATGGTGCAGTGTGTTTAGATTCACACATATTTACAAATTATAAATAGACAGGAAAAATAAGATTAGCCATAGAAAAGTACAGAAAAATATCCAATTAGAAAAAGTAACCTATATAAATATAAAATACAATTAAACAATAAAGTATAAAAAGAAAAAAAAAGTACAAATAAAGAGGGTGCAGAAAAATATAGTAAAAGGGGGTTTGTGTTGAACTACTGCAGTGGTTTAAAATGACATGTACTAAGATAAAGATAAGAAGTTTCAGGTTTTTCTAAAGTAGAGAAGTATATTATGTCAACTAAGTCAGCAAAACTTTAAAACTTAATTTCAAAACTAAGTTTGATTCAGAACTCAAAGATCTATCACAGAAAGTTGCTTTGAAATTTTGAGATCTCAAGTTTTATTCAGGCTTCTCTTGAGATGAAATAGAATAAAACTTAACTGCATTAATGCATTAATTTCTCATTTATACATAGTTATAATTATATAACATGCATATACAAGCATCCAGATAATATAAGGTGATGTGGAAGTGGCTTCTACATATCTCATAGAATATGGCAATATGAATAATAAAGTCTTACTTTATTCATAGAAAATAAGTCAAAGTCAAAGTCTCTTTATTGTCAATGCCACATATGTACAGGACAGGATTGAAATTACGTTACTCTCAGACCCGTAGTGCAACGGAGTAAACATAAATCTAGAGCTAAAACATAAACATAAGTTCAAATCTAAATCTATATCTAAACAATATCTATCTATACAATATGATAGAAGTGTAACAAAATATATAAAAATAAGAAATAGGGGTAGAAAAATAAGAGAAAAATAATAAAAGTTAAGTACAGGTAATGACAGAGATAAGGACGATGCCGATGCTGACATTCAGAATCAGAAATACTTTTCTGATCCCTGGAGGAAAATTGTTCACATTACAGATGCTCCTTATAGGAATTGCAAAAATATACAGCATAATGCAATTAGAAGAGAAAATATAAAAATAAAATGAGGTTTATAACTATGTACAAGAAAATATAAAATATAAACAGACAAAATAGCAATAATAAATAAAATATATACGGTAGAGATATGTGCTTCGTTTTCTAAACAATACATGGATATTATAGTTACATATATTCTGTAATAGATTAGAAAGTGAGATATAGAAAATTGAGGGTCTGAGGAATGGAGTGTTAAAGGAAATTCTTTGCTATTAAAATGAAGATAATGGTCTGGATTGTACAAGTTATTCATGATTAAATACTTGTTATACTTAACTAGTTACAATTAACTACATCAGAAGCAAGGATTTTGCTCTTTGATGTTGTGGGTGGCTCTTAAAAGAGCCGTTGAGTTGTGCTTGATCAAGTATTGATTGATTTAACCTCCGAAACCGTAAAGAGTGCGTCCCTGCCTCTTAAGAGCGTAAACGACGTCCATGGCGGTGACGGTCTTTCTCTTGGCGTGCTCGGTGTAAGTGACGGCATCACGGATAACGTTCTCGAGGAAAACCTTGAGAACACCGCGAGTCTCCTCGTAGATGAGACCGGAGATACGCTTGACTCCACCACGGCGAGCCAGACGTCGGATGGCGGGTTTGGTGATTCCCTGGATGTTATCACGGAGAACTTTACGGTGACGCTTGGCGCCTCCTTTTCCGAGTCCTTTGCCTCCTTTGCCGCGACCGCTCATTTTTCAAGTTGTTCTGTTTGTTCCGAAGAAAAACTGATAACTGAATGGCGGAAGGCGGCGGTATTTAAAGGGTGAGTGCGGACGTTAGTGACGAAAGACAGCTCGCGCTCAGCCCGCCAATTTTCCTGTTTAAACGTCCTTCAAAATAAAAGTGGTAATTTTATTCGAATCACAGTCAGAAATATTTTACTGTTTCTCGGCGGGAAATGATTTGCGTTACAGCTGCTCCCATTCGAGCATCGAGGTTTATATGTAAAGTATGTCAAAATATGTTTAAAAGCGTTATACTACTCTATGAGACAAAATAGAAAAATATAGAAATAAGAGGTGTAAAATGTGTAAACACAAATATATACGACAGTGGTAGACTGTAAATAGTAAATTAGGATTATTTACACTATTTATTTATAAATAAATAGTGTAAAAACGACAATAATCCTGAAAATAGGGGATATGTGTGTTGGGATGCAAGCATTATAAATAAAAGTATAGCCTGGTTTACATGCACAGTATGAATAAATAAATGCAGTAGTGATGTCCGTGTAACCAGTGTATTGCACTATTGCATTATCATCTCACACAGTATTAAACAGCTGGATTATTACACACATAACCATATTATTAAACCAGAATTGCACATGAGGATATAAATGAAATATAAATAATAATTAGCTTCAGATGAGTGGAATATATAAAGGACTAATAAATAAGAAGTGTCTGACAGTGCTGAAATAAGTCCATGTCACTCAGGGAGGAGTTGTAAAGTTTGATGGCCAAATGACCTGCTGTGGTGCATCTTGGTGGGTAATTGTCTAATTCTCAAGTATTCAGCATTGCCATCGAGTCCACAAGGATTTACAAACATGAACACTGATTATAAGCTGTTGACTAGGGGTCAGCCCTATGTTCCCATTCTAAGTTTTTTTTTTTTCTTTAGGAGGATTAGGGTTAGACACAGATACACACAGCCATACTTCTCTATTATAGTTAGATTACTTAGAAATGTGGGAACATAGACATGCTCACATTGACTAATCTTTTGACAAGCTACCATTGTGTCATGTTGCCCCCTGAATACCTACTAGAGATCATTTGCTTAATCTATTCAAGAGTCCAGATGAGACCATTTTTGATAGTTGCAATGAATACCTAACGGCTATAAAATATTAAACAGAATCGGGACAATATAGATCACAGTCTGAGACTTGTTGAAAGGTCAGGATATGAAACTGCTAAATGGGTGAATGGGCTTTTTCATCAATCAATTTTAAACTAACAATGTAATTTGTGATTGATTTTTGCGATTAGCCTAGACTGCAACTGTGCATTCGAAAAGCAGTGTTGGCCTCAAAGCTACAACTGTAATTGTAATTGACAGGATGAATGCAGTGGTTCAAGACTGCCCTTCTACAGGTAGACCTGAGCCAAGGAGGCTCTGGGAAACGGGGCCCTGACGAATATGCACACACTAAAGACCAGCGCCAATACCCAACTTTGCATGCTATACGTGAAGTAAACCACCAGATGTCAGTGTTTACATTAAGCCAACACTGGTCCCGATCACTTTCTGTCATTCACTTCTTCTTGCTTTTTGGATGCCACTAGTTTAGTGTAGGCTTTATGTTTTTAAAATTCAAGTTGATATAATTAAGTATTTCCACAGGAACATGCCCATTTATAAGGAGTGTGTGGCTCTTAAAAGAGCCTTTGTTTTTGAGTTAATTGGTCAGGTGTTTACTTCTTTGAAGAGGCCTTCTCGGTCTTCTTTGGAAGCAGTATCGCCTGGATGTTGGGCAGCACGCCACCCTGAGCGATGGTGACTCCGCCCAGCAGCTTGTTGAGCTCCTCGTCGTTGCGAACAGCCAGCTGCAGGTGACGGGGGATGATTCTGGTCTTCTTGTTGTCGCGGGCAGCGTTACCGGCCAATTCCAGGATCTCAGCGGTCAGATACTCGAGCACCGCCGCCAGGTAGACGGGAGCTCCGGCACCGACACGCTGAGCGTAGTTGCCTTTCCTCAGGAGTCTGTGAACACGACCAACCGGAAACTGAAGTCCAGCGCGGGATGAGCGGCTCTTGGCCTTAGCTCTGACTTTTCCGCCTTTGCCTCTTCCAGACATCTTTCGAATTTCTTTGTTGTAGATGAGCAGAAGAAAGTCAAGCTCTCATTATATATCTACAAACAGCTGCGAGCTGGTCGTTCATTGGTCAGATGGCACGGCAGTGTGATCGTCCAATCAGAAACGTTTACGTCATGCCGCAGCAGCAAGTTTGAGACTTCCTACTGTATCTGGGCCTTCCAAAATAAGACGTCACAGATGAGGGGGAAAAAAAAGTTTACTGTTATATACATGCAACCAAAAAAAAAATGAAGTAGTGTAACAAACTCGAATGATAGAATGAAATAAAAGTTGAAAGAAAAAAAATACAATAAAGCACATTAAAATAATTGGTAGTAAACATTTCTTTCTTTCTTTCTTTCTTTCTTTCTTTCTTTCTTTCTTTCTTTCTTTCTTTGTATTATAATATATTCATAATAAACCTTATACAAAACAAATAAAATAAAATAATGCAGGTAATAAAATGTGTATAAAGGTATAAAATATTAATATTATTATTTCTTGTTGTAGTAATAATAATAATAATAATAATAATAATAATAATAATAATAATAATAAAATAAGTATAACAAAAATAAAGATGATAAAGATACTGAAATAAAATTAATCAAATGCAAGCTCTTTAAAATAGGTATTGAGTTGTTTTTGGAACATTTAGCAATTTTAAAAACAAATTTTATATTCATTATCATTGCCGATACAACTTTCTGTTTTTTGCATTTACTTCTCACTTATATCCCATAATACTCTATTGTCTTATGTTACTGTAACTTTTGAGCAATCTTTGGCACAAGAATTTTGTTCGGGATGAATAAAGTTCCATTTTATTTTAAATTATATTACCCTTTTTAGCCACACTTCTAATTATATTGTTTTAACCTCTTTAGATTTGGCAGTTCATTCTTGTCCTGTGTGAGGGACATTATATTGAGGCCTTAATTCAAAAATGCATCAGGACAGGGATGCAGTAGTAAAATGTTTGTGAAGCGTGTAAAGTGCAACATTTGTGTCTGAGACCAAGAATATATTAAATTTATTTACTAGAATTTTTTGTTCTCTCATTCATCTTTGTTTTCTTTATCTAATCTCAGGGTGACTTGTTTAGAGCTTATTGAGAAAACCCAGTGTTAAATGCATACAACAATACTCTACAATAAATAATTCAGCTGTACAATAGTGCTGTTTGCACTGGTTTAAACTGCAGCATAATGCACATAATTCTTACATGTGTTTATTTTCTGTTCCAGCAGTGAAATTTTGATTTTATGTTATAATTTCTCAAATGATTCTTGCTAAATATATATATATATATATATATATATACAGTATGTATATGGTAATATTAAACAGCTTGACAGCAAAACCTCTAAACAATGTGATTTAATAACATTTATGAAGCATTTTATGGGTCTAAACACCGCTCCACTTTCTTTAGTGTGTATGAACACAACTGACACCAAGGATGCTGTCTAAATTTTCTACTGAGCAGAGAAAATCATAAAAATCTCATATTTTTAAAAAATTATTTCAATATTAACACTGATGCACAGTTGGAAAGAGGTTTAACACTTATAAATAAAGTCATTAATTGAAGGTTTGTCCAGCAAGGACAAACCAAAAACGACACAAATGGTGAAAACCATGAAAAAATAAACATGTTCCAGATAAAATGTGTGTGATATATGTACACAAATTCTGGAGTCATAAATACTTGTAGTTGATGATAACATCCGTATTGTGACTCGACTCTTTTCTTGTTTTCCTTATTTATATATCTATCTGTATAATACTACTGTTATATTTTCTTTTAATGAAAATGTGAGCATCTTCTTCATAAATAATCTCCCTCAAGGATTAATCAGTCTGCCGGATCATGTTTCCCACTAAAAACTAAAATATACATGTAGAGGTATATTCAGTCTCTAGTCCAATATGTCGTTATTGAAAGTACTCAATCTGGAATTTCACTCTTTGTTTATTTGGGTGGCTCTTAAAAGAGCCTTTGGGGAAAAAAAATCTGAGGCGGTTTACTTCTTGCCCGCTTTCTTGGTTGACATTTTCTTAGTTTTAGGTTTAATCGTCTTCTTTGGTGGGTTCTTCTTTGCTGGACTTTTCTTTGCTGTATTTTTCTTTGCAGCCGGTTTCTTGGGGGCATTTGTCTTCTTTGCCTTGTTCTTAGGAGCCTTCTTGGGACTCGGCTTGGTGCTCTGCTTCTTACCAAGAGAAGATCTGCTGGCTTTACCTGCTCTCTTCACAGGTGTTGACTTGGTACCTGTCTGCTTCTTCCCAGATGTTGACTTCTTAACGGGGCGCTTCGTCACCTGCTTTTTCGCTACGGGTTTCTTCTTCGGCTTCTCGGCAGCCTTGTTCAGCTTGAACCACCCGGCTGCTCCGGTTCCTTTGCTCTGCACAACAACCTTATTCTCCACCAGCTTCGCGAGGACGCGTTTCAGCTGGCTGCTCTTATGCTCCACATCGTATCCTTTAGCAGCCAACAGCTTCTTCATGCCCGGGTATGAGACTCCCTTCCGCTCTTTGGACTCGCCTAGAACTGTCACGATGAGATCCTTGACACCGGGACCGGATTTCTTCGCCGCCGGCTTGCTGCTGCTGCTCTTCTTCTTCGGCTTGGAAGTGGGAGCAGGAACAGCGGGAGCGGCTGGAGCTTCTTCTGCCATCGTACTTTGGATAAGTGTTCTCTCTATTAACTCGATCGAACTGATATAAAAAAGTCTCCGTCAGGTGAGGAACTTAAACACAGCATGAGAACCGTGGAGACTCAACCCCGCCCGCTGCTCCGCGGTGCAGCAGGAACATTCAGACACTTTGTGTTTTCTCTCCACCAATAAATGAATAAAACACACACCTGGGACAGCCGATAAACTGCAAACTTGACTCGAACTGATAGAAGGACAGTGTCTCTTCTTGTGGAAGTCAAATAAAGCTTTGAAAGTTTTTCTATTTTTGTTTGGGAAGTCTTTAAACCTCTCTCGCCCGTCTCAGTGTGACGCAGCGCTGTTGTGATTTCTCTCCTAAATTCTTTAAAATACACCAGAAGTTCGCTAAAAAGAGTTGAACTGTGAGAGGAGATGTTTGCTCAGAGATTTAATGTAAAAACACTCAACTGTGGTGAATATTTCTTTTTCAGACAGAGGTTATTTCAGTGCCTGCAAACACACCCGTGTTGGTGGCTGTAGGGCACTGGCACATTGCGTTACTTGCACACTTCCTGAAACTCGTCGTTTATTAAAAACAGATGTTGTTTGATTATTTATAATACAACTATACTTAAACCATAGTTATTATAATGTGTATAATTATATTATGTGTGTAAGCAAGAAATCTACAATTGTAACAACACAAAAGCTCATGAACTCTTCCCACCTTCACCAGGTACCAGATGTGCCACTGTCGTAACATTACACACCAGTTCGTTCACTTTTGTAGAAATTTCAGACACTAATTGTGATGCTTGAAAACCTTTATAGATGATAAAAACATTAAATTGCCAAAGTAATTGGGTTAAATAGAATGGTTTATGGTTACATCAACACAAAATCTACAGAACACTGTGATGCATAGTTACATTTCATTGAACACTCAGTGTGCAATAAAAATGATTCCTATTAAAATCCAGCAGGGAAGGAATGTAACTAAGTGCATTTACTCAAGTACTGTACTTGTATTTTAATGCCCCTTGATACTTATACTCCACCACATTTCAGAGAAGCATTGTGTTGTACTTGATTTCAGTTTACCTGATAGATTTAGTTACTGATTACTGTTAATTAATGATACAATAAACATTTCAGTTAAGGTCATGTTTTAATATCATATGCAACATTACTTTATTATTATCATGTGCAATTACGTTCAATATTGTGCTATTTTTGTATTTATTATCTGGTGAAATTGAACTTTAAAAAAAAAAAAGTTACCTTTCAATATCCCTGCCAACATTACTTTCTTCTGTCAGGCATTGTTTATTTGCATTTGCTCCTTATACACTATATTTTATATTTCACTTGTATTTGATGCTCTATTATTGCTGTTATTCTTATCTTACTGTGATTTTGGAGCACACCTGGCACAAGAATTTCCTTCAGGATTGATCAGAGCTCAGAAAAACATATGAAAACTTAATATGAAAATAAAGTACACATATATCAAACCATACCAAATGTGTTTTCCCCTTCAATCACAGCTTTATTTCCACAGAAACATATCGCATATTCTCTGACAGTGTTATGGCACATGAAGATGTAAACTAGCCCTTAAAATAATAGTTCAGAACTTTATTTTATAGCAGATTGATAAAACTTTTACTTGATAGATCAAATTCTTAATGACCAATCTGTCACTGATTAATCATCCCTACTGTTAACTAACTCATTTTCAGTATTGTACGTTTTATTTTAAAAATGCATATTATCTTGTTATTGTCTTTCCTTATCTTTATTATTAGTGTTCTGCATTTTATTACTTACTTATTGTCCTGTTATTAGGGGCCGGGCAGCCTAAGCTGCCAGGACCCTCTTGTAATCCTGCATGTTCTTCTTTCTTCTTCTTCTTCTTCCGAGGAAATCCTACTTCCCATGCACGAAAAGTGACCAAATTTTGCACAAAGGTCCAGTCCCATGCCAGATTGCCTCAGCTGCAAAAACAGGCCAATAGTCCTGATGGTGGCGCTACAGCAAGCCTCTAAAGTTCAAAACTTTGAAAATTCACAACAAATCAACCATATGTGCTACAGATTTGCAACTTTCACCAACATGTAGCGCCGATACTGAAGAAACTTTTGTACATTTAAACCTGTTGCAAATTATGAAGTCCATCACTCTGTTTTTTTCAAAAACTGTAAAACTTATTAAACCGATCTCCTCCCACAATTTTTGCTCAGTTGACACCAAACTTGCTACAGAGCATCTTCAGACTGTCCTTCCCAAACGATCCACACAGATTTTTGATTTATGGAAAATTGAGCCTACAGTGCATCAAAATGTTTGACTGTAAACTGTATTGTAAACATATACTTGCAAATTCTTGCTAAATACATTTTCAATGTTCATTAAAAAAAAATTGACACAATTTTGGAGTCATAGTTGATGATGTTTGCCAAATATCAGAATTTTATCTCAAAAACTGAATTTTTTTTACAGCATTTTGAATTTCACTCTCTTGAGAACAATTGGAGTCAATGCAAAAATGTCATTTTAAAAACATCAGTTTTTCACTTATGGAGCCAATAAATCATTGTGAAAAACAAATGACCAACATCTCCATGCTGTCTAGATGCAATTTGTGTATTTTCAGATTTTTGTCTCAATAACTGAATTTTTGACAGCTGTTTGAAATCTGCCTTTACACACTAACAGCTGCTGTCTTGCACACAGGTGACTGAGTCAATTTGTGAAGCTTCAGTTGATGTTTCCATTTGCCTTTTAGCTCAGTGAGATAGAGGATGGTTCTTGGTGCTGAAGGTTGTGAGTTCGAGCCTCAGCTCGTGCAACATTTCCATATGAGAAATCTACCCAGACTTTTCACAAAGGTCCAGTCCCATGCCAGATGTCCTCAACTGGAAACACAAGACAATAGTCCTGATGGTGGCGCTACAGCAAGCCTCTAAATTTCTTTGAAAATTCACAACAAATCAACCATATGTGCTACAGCTTTGGAACTTTCACTTTGAAG
>JAJHUR010106863.1:0-14397 GCA_027495735.1 Lutjanus campechanus
GCGGGTTCATAATTATTGCATCACGACATGAATTTTTAAATTGTATTTATCTCAAACCTCACTTACAATTACGAACCACTTCGTCCTCGAAACGTTGTAAACCATTCCCATAATTAAATTTATACTGGTAATCTGACATGTTTAAATATGACATCTACTTCTATTTTTTTATTAGTGTATAATTACTATATATATATATGAATATAGAGAATTGTGTTTATTAGTACCAGATGCCCATTTCTTCCAAATAATTACCCTATCATTATAAAAATTATAATAATTCTAAATAAATTATCTGCTTGCCCACCTTGTCTGTTTGCAGCTCCAGGGCTTACTTCACGTATATATATCTTTATACTGACATTACTGTCTTAATAACTCAGGGAAGAAATGTCACATAATTTTATTTTTTTTAATCATTATGCAGTGCTGACCTCTAAAGTGACACCCCTTCTATTGAGATTTATGCTGCAGAAAGTCAATCTTATGCTCCTCCAATTCCCCAACCCAATACCTCCCTGACAGCTAGATTCTATTAAGCTCTGTGTCTCCTGCCTAGTCGTATAATTCATTGCAGGCCGTGGTGCTCGACACAGCAAAGGCTCTACTAACACTGCTCGGGAAAATGCTGAAAATCAGCATAATGAAGCTGAAGAAGTTTTCCATTTAAAACATGAAAAAAATGTAGGCCTTTAATTTGAAACAGAATCCCCAAAACAACCTGCTCCGCTTCCTTTGCTCTACAACCTGCACTGCAATCATAAATTTGGGCCAAAACACAGAGAAGTCTGGACCAAAATCTATTTTACATCCATGAAACACAGCGAGAAGGGGAATTATTACCACTGGCTACTTTCTAGTCATACAAATACAGTGAAACAGTTGTTTTCTTTGAGAGCAGAAACACACTGAGGCCGAGCGGTTAAATGTAAGGGGTTTTCACACAAGGGACGGTGGCACGGATCAGAGCGTGCTTGACTTCAAAGTCAAGCTTGTTTGATAAGTGTGAACACTGCATACAGTTCAAGTCCATTTGAATAGGTAGCATGGAGCAGTTTGTGTGTGCTCGGGCACGGTCCACTTTGTGTGTGAAAGCAACCAGACCAAAACACAGACGTGGGCCCGTCTCATCCTCAGAGCCGCAGGGCCATAGAGGAAGATGTTGGAAGGCAGGCGAGAGGGTCGTTGTTGACAACGTCTTCAAAACATTCACAATAGTTCTTGCGATTAGCATTCCCAGTGTTGAGGCCAAGACAAAAAAATGTCGCCTAGTTGATGACACGGGCGTACTCTTCTTCAATGTTTTGTTTATTGGCGGATTGCAAACCAACTAGGTGCATATCGCCACCTACTGTGTCGGAACGTGTACATTTCCAAGTGAGCTTTGGGACAGAACGACATTACCAATGTGAACACTGACCGGCGGTTCCACCGGATCCTACTTAAGCCACAAATCATTAAAAACTGCTCAAAAATATAGTTTCATTTAATAAGAGGCTTGGTAATTTACTTTAACAGCTGGCCACTGTAGTTTTTAGCAAATGTCACTCTAGAGTAAATATTCATTTCATAGGAACTATTTTCAGAGGTGGATTAATCCCCATTTGGTGCTCTAGTGAATATTTGGGGCAGCAGGACATCTACGTCAAAATAAACTACAGTGTGTCTTCATAGTAATGAAGGAACATGTCAGCCCCTGCTACAGTTATGCTTTTTGGACAACACTGGAGCTCTACGGCGCAAAGGAAGAAAATATATAAAGCTTGGATACACACATTCACACAAGACTTTCTTGTATATATTCATTATTCTACCAAACATTAAGTCTCGACTGGACCTCATACTGTTAGGATCATTTCAAAAATTGCTTCAAATTTGATCTAGCTGAAAGACTGCTTTGAATATTAAGTTTTAACATTTATTACTTTCATTAAATGTGTTCTGCAAAATAAATTTCCATTGTGACCAAACCTCCAGTGGGTAGGTTAAATTAAAGTTTAACAAAGAAGAAACAAAGAGGACTGGAGGACACAGAGCTGCAGTCTGGCTCAGACAGTGATCTGCAGCGGTTGGAGTGTGAACCAGTCTGCTGTCCATTTTGTAAGCAATTTCAATTGGCTGACAAAGTGGTGGCGGCGGCCAAATGGGAATCACCTCGGTGCAAAAAAGTTTTAAAAAACTTAATGCCAAGTTTGGAAACAAACTGTTTGCTGTCTTTTTGTGAAGTCCAGAAGTTTGTAGGTCACTCTGTCTGTTGTTCCAAACAAACTCAAAGCTACAGTAAATTTTTTTGAAATTCTGATTCAGACAGTCAATTTAGTGCTAGCTCCTCTGGTGAGACTTAACAGCAGTTATAATCCCTGTCATATAAAGCTTGTTCACAAAGACAAACGTGTTGTTGTTGCATTACAGTAACAAATGATTAGATTTGAAGCATTTCCTTCATATTTAAGGTGAACAACAGTTCAAAACAGCTCTTGAACTCTTCTTTTTTCTGTTTTTGCCAAACATTATTTCACCTGACTACAGCCACACAACAAGGACACACTGTAAAAATCCTGGAACTATATAACACCAATCTGGTTGGGAGGTTTTCTCCCCATTTGGCCTCCCTCCAGACTAAACTAGGTCCTGACTAATGGGCCTTTACAGCCAACACAGCTTTATTGTCTGGGCTACTGAGCTATTGAAAGACAACCCCATCAAACACTGAGGGAAGGGGTGGACATGAAGAGCCAGAGCAAAGAAAAACTGGGGTGTCTATGTGTGAGAGAGTGGTAGAGGGAGACAGGAAAAATGTAAGGAGAGAGAGAGATGAAGAAACAAAGATTAATGACGCTTTAGGAAAAGTGCAGAAAAGGGTCGTATGGCAGGAGGAACTCAGCACCATATAGGCTATTATGTGATATGTTTTGACTCTGGAGACATCCACTGACTAGACTTTACTATATTACATGTTGCTGCAAAGATTGAAGTTTTGTTCCCAAAGGAGAGATTAATTTTACAGAAGAGACGTTTTCAAAATTACAACAACAACAACAAAAAAAAGGGTTAGGGTTGGGTGATGTCTACCAAAATGGCATGTGACTTCGTCCCCAGGAAATTGCTATGGATGATGATATTAGATATTGGGTCTAAAAGGGTCTTTGTCTCGGCACCACATGTCCGGAACGTAGTTGTGCTTAAAAAGAAAATAATAAATGCGACATGGAGATGTAACGCAATGACCAACAGCAACAGCTTGTTTTTATTTTCACTCCCACATTTGTAAAAACGGAAGTTAGGAAACAAATCTATGGCAAATCTGAGGGGACATGCTACCTCTAATGCAGAGGGCTTTTAAATCACAACGTTACGACGGTAAAGGTCTCAGTGGTCAATCAGTGTCAGTCATCATGATGAATGATGGCATTGTCCATCAGTCCAACCCTAATCTAATTTACCACAAAAACATGCGCATCGTTTGTCACAGCCTTCAACTGCCGAGAGTGAATGTAGTGCAAGCTAAGGTTAACTATGTCTCTCAGCTTCGTCATAATATGTTTCAGATGCCTATCTTTTAAAATATACAACACTGCACAGATAATTTTCAGCAATAATCTCTTGATGATATGAGGTCCAAGATGGCAGCACATGCAGACAGTGCAGCTCAGCACTCTCAGTTAAAAAACAGCATTCTGTGATAAACAGCACAACAGATTGTGGGAATTGTGCTCCCACACCCGGACACAGTGCTTTCTAGCAGTCGAGACAAGAAGGCGAGCAGCATCCGTAAGGACCCCACCCACCTGCTCACAGTTTGTCCCCTTGCAATCGGGGAAGACGTATAGAGCAATCAAAGCCTGATCGAACAAACTGAAAAACAGCTTCTTCCCCAGAGCTGTAGCCATAATCACACCCACCCTCCCATCACTGCAGAGGACAGTTAGCCTCTCTCATCTCTCCTATATACATCTTTACTACATAGCTTTGTTCAATACTCTAATCTAAGCTAATATGCTATGAAAAAAGACTTGCTGTGAATGCAGTTATGATCTTTGATTCTGGAGGACTTTGTGTAAGCAATAAAATCATCTTTAAAATTGATAGTCTCTGAAAATGAAGACATTCCCTGAGCCGAACCCATTCTATTTTTCTCTCATTTTTATTTGAGTTAATTTTTTTTCTTTATTTTACTTTAATTAATTGTACTCATTTTTTCCTTTCTTTACCATTATTCAAATGTTTTAACCAAACATATAGATATTATTGATATTATATATGTTATTATTATTGGTTTTTCTTTACTTTTATTAATGCGTGTTTGGATGCTTGGATTATGGTGTGCACAGTTTGCACTACCACTTTTTACCTGTGCCTTTATCTACTGCACATATTACAAATGGTGAACACTGCTGTACCATGTTTATCTCATGTATTCATTTAGTTTTTATCTTGTTTCTGGTGCTGCTGGTTTCTGACAGTCACCAAACATAAATTCTTGCATGCTTACAATGACAAATAGTGTCTTATGATTGCTTTAATCTTCTAATCTTAATCTGGGTCACAGATCTGCTTCATGTCTGTGGTCACATAATAAGAGCAGCACTACAGTTGCATTTACTGAATGTCCCAAGGCCAGGAACTACTTTTCATATTTGGGTCTGGGACTGAAAATTCTTGATAATCCCCCAGAGCAGAGGGAAGAAGCGGAAGGTGGAACACTTACTGCCTGGGGGTTGGTCGTCCTGGTCATCTGGGAAGAGATCGTCCAGAGTTTCTTTACTTGAGTCAGAGTCCTTCTCCTCCTGAGAGGGGAGAGAAGGAGAAGAGGGGACGAGGAGAAGAGGAAAGAAGAGGGAAAAAGGGACACAGTTAGAGGACAATGAATGAATTGACTCAGTGCTTTCTAAATTCATCCCAACTTCTTATTTATCTGCTGAGGCAGTCGTTCTGTAGCCTGGGTGTGGTTAAGTACTTGAGATCATTTATATTGATAACTTTCGACTCTGCTGCTGATAAGGAGAGCAGGGAAGTGACTTAAAAGCCCAAAATAGAAGGAATCAGTGGGAGAAAAGGTACAGCAGGAAGAAGACTATTTCAAAGGAATGGGAGCTATATAATCACACAATTCTGATAATCCTGGAGAGACAAAACAAACTCAACTCATTTAAAAGCAGCACATCTGCTGGTTAGTGGGCAGGCACGAGAGCTTATTCAGATACTTGACATAAATCAAATAAATAAATCAGACAGAAAAAGAGATTCTCACCCATGTCTGGTGAGGCATTATCAAGACTTATTGAAAGTCCAGAAATTTTAAAAGAATTTCCTTTAGGGATGTATCGTGTGAGCCACAGGACAGCTGTCATTATGTTAATCGGAATATGCGTAGCTGCACGAAAACCGAATTATTAGTGGAATATTCATTTTCAAGAGCCATGTAAACAGATCTGGATAAAAATTATCTTTTGAGATCAAAATTTTTAATATTTTTTAAATATTTTGTGCATGTTTTAGATATTTTCATCAGCAGTGTCTGCTAATTGTTGGAAAAATAACTGTATTACTTTAAACACATGACACATGACTGCTGCTGCAGGCAGTAAGGCAGTATATGTCCTAGCAAGTTTGATATGATGCATTCTTGTCTTGAATCTCGGGGATTTCCCTCTGTTCTCACTGGTTAGTACTGATCTGATACAAGTGCTCTCCAATGCTAAAGCAATCCAGTTTTAAAAAACTCGACTGCCGTGGCACTATCACTGATGCAAAGTGAAAACTTCAATGCACATCATCAACTTTAGGCTACTTTAGGATTTATTTTGAAATTACCATGGCATGTCTCATGTCTGTTTGAATGATTTAGTAAACATTCACCAGGCAGATAATGGCAAGCAGCCAAGAAAGCAACGATGAGGATATATACTAACCTCTCGGAAATATTTTGGATTTCAGAGACAAGGCGAACCAACAGACAAAGCACATGCCATATACAAACAATGGCGTTATGAGATAAAATACTCAGGAAACATGACGAAACTGAGTGAGCATCTACCTCAGCAGTCCTCTAACTTGTTGCTCTTGCTATGACAATATCAGCTGCTCTGTTTCAACAATATTGAGCTGAAAAAAGTGCGATGCAGGCTGAAATTTGACTGTTATGTTTTTGTCAGGAAATGCAGTGACTTAAAACAGAGATGAGTAGGAAAAAATATAAATAATACATGTCATCTGTTTAGCTGAGTACAGAACAAGTCTGCTAGCTGCTAGGCTAATTTATGCAATGTAAAATGCCATAGGCTTAAACTAAATAGTGACTAGCAAAAAACAATTGTTTTGTCTATGAACCTTGGCAGTTAATGAACCAAACTTTATACTTTTGTGACATGTTATTGTTGTAAAGCCATGTTTTATGTCTGTTAGAGTCAATTTGATTGCAATCGAATGGTGGCAGACTTTGTAATATCAGCACATACAGTATATCAAACCAGTGTACCCAAACCCTGTCACATCAGATGTCTGGTCAAACTTAATTAAAAACACTCTGAAGAAGACATGAGGACTCACAGATGGGGACAAGTCCTCGTCGTACTTCTTCAGCTGGTTCATGAACTCCAGGTGCTTTTTCTCCTCCTCCAGTTGGGCCACGCTCTGCTCGCTCTTTTGCAGTTTCTGCTGCGTCCCGGCCAGCTCGTCCCTCAGCCACTGGTTCTCCTGGCAGAGCCGGCGTACCTGAGCTCGCAGCTTCTGCTTCTCTGACTCCACCGAGCTCAGGTGGCTCGATAGCGCCATCATCACCTGGACAAAGAGGAGCGGGTTTTCTGAATACACAAGACTTGCTTCGAAGTTTAATAATACAAATCATACCACGTGATTTAGATGCTAGAGTCGGTCAACGGGATGATCAAGAAGGCAACAAATTGGACTGCTGAGCAGCTATCCTTGAATATACACTAATAAGGATTGCAACCATACACGCTCTTAAAAACAACTAATAGTCAGGCTATGTAAAGAATTACATCGTCAAGGCATGTAGATTCTAGAGCTGCCCACTAATAGACGACTAAACTGTCCATGAAAAGAGTCTTAGTTTTCATCTATTGTTAGTTGTAGAAAGAAACACGTGAAATTCCTTTTGGGAGCTGCACCTTGTCATTAGGCCTGCAGGATTGTTGAAACACAAACCTTTTTCCCAGCACACTGCTGCTAATTGCGCTGCCATTAGCAGGTTAGCTCAGTTAGCGGTCCAAGTCTATGAGTATTTGTTTTGTGAATTTGAAAGTTATTCATTCTCATGTTTTAAAAAGCAAGACTTGCGTGAGGTTATACGTCGAAATGAATTAACAAAATGTTCAGTCTCCTTATTGGTTGTTCCAACACATTCAGAGTCAATGCAGTTAGCATTTAACAGGTGGCTCACTTCATGTCCCCCAAATATATATTTAAATAATTAAATTAATATAAACATGTGACAATCAGTCAATTATTGGATTGAACTGACTAATCCTAGCGGATAAAGAGGATCTTTATGTGGGGGCAGCCCTAATATAATCAAAATATTTTTATTGAAAAGTAGGGTGCTATATAAATAAAATAAAATAAATAAATAATATTTTCTGAATAAAATACGTCTCATATGCATAACACTATTTTAAAAATAAATATGTAAAATAATCATTACGCTAGCCTTTGGCCACTAGGGCAACACATAAAAACAAAGAATGTCCTTCAGGTTTAGGACCACATATTGAATCAACTGAAGAGAATGAAAACGATTTGCAAACAAACAAAAAATACATATAGGCCTTCATGATTCTATGTTCCTACATGACATGATGACATTTTAATTACAGCATGTTGCTGTCGACTTGAAATCAAATCATTTCCTTTTCCTTTTTCCTTTTCATAGATAAAATAAAGCAGAATCATTAGAAACCAGAACCTGTTGTTGGCTCATATCAGTTTACTTCTTACACTTTCGCAGCAGTGAAGCTTGCAGCTGCTGACTCAAAATCAAGGGTGACAATTGTCTCTCCTCAACTTGTAATGCACATAACCCTTCGAGGGAATTATTCTCACCGGACATTATGACTAGAAAGATTAAAATATGTCGACTTCATTAAATTTCCCAAAGCATATGATGCATAAAGGACTTACTATACTTCTAATACAAGGAACAAATTAATGCAGCATTGTAGTACAAAGAGATACATTATTTAACATAAAAACTGTATACAGATTCAGTGGCAGCGGAATGTGTAGAGTAGTGTACTAAAACTGCCAGGGGTAATTGCACACTCCCCACTAGAGCTAAAAATGTGTACACTAATGTTATTGTGGAGGCACTTTGGGTAAAAGCATCCACCTAATAGCATATGTTCAAAGGTAAAAGACTGGGAGGGGTGTAATTAGACATTAGGGGTGCTATGGCAGGAAAATTATGCAGAAAAATATGAATCACACTGTACTTTACCATAACTGCAAGCTACCCAAAAAGCTGAAGGTGGATATTAAGAGTCTGCATGGTGCAGTGTATTGTATATTTAATAGACAAAGCCTTCTGGGGGCTAAAACTTCAACAATGACTCATCAGTGACTCATAGGCCAGTGTTTGCCAACTTAACCATGACACAAACTTTAAAACTTCCTCAGAAAAATTTGCATTTTAAAATGTTTTACTCCTGAGCTGTAAAAGCTCTTTGTTTCTGCTCTCTTTCTTCAGGGGGATTTGGGAAATGTTTGTGCTTTTTCCATTACAGGAGAGGAACTTTGGAAAACACTCATTTTAGAATACTATAAGTCTTAAAAATGATATTAAGAGACCGAAAAAGACAACATGGTGAACACGTCTGCATTGGAATTTATATGTACATGCTTTGTTTTCTTGGTCTGTTATTATGTGCATCACTACAAAGAGACACATTGCTGTGAACTAAAGGACAGTCTACACCAGCAGCATTTTTTGAAGTGCTTCTTCTCATGAAACAGATGCTTTTCTATTTTAACAAACAGAGCCTTCATGAAAACATTTTTTTCAGCGTTGAAAGTCTGATATTAGTCAGCCAGTTGAGTTTGTCCGCCTGATGTCCTTTTAGCTCCTCAGAAGCTGTGCTGCTGACAGGACAGCAAGTTCTGAGGACATTGACACCAAAACGAGAGTCAGAGCGTGGACCGAACAAATTAACGCTTCAGTAGCACTTGAACACTGCCGATGTCTTGTGTCTGATGTGAATATGGGCTAAAAGTGGCTGATCAGTCTGAGTGATGTAAACTGTGAGAAAGGCAGAACCACAGCAATAAAAACTACAAAAATGTTCTTCAAGTGTAGAAATAATACATCAGTTAAAAACAGAGCTTCTGAAGTTTTTCCTGTGTAAATTTATTGGAGGAGCCACAGAGGATTAGAGCTAAAAAACACCATCAATCTGACATCCTGCGCTTGTCCTTGCTGAAAATGCAGTGTTTTATCACAATGTTTACATGCACCATTTCAGATACACAAGAACAGATACTGGTGGTGCTGGTACACACACATCCTTAAACAACAAAGTGGTTATAACTGTGCTGAAACTCTAAAATGCTGCGATTCCCTCTGTCTTCTGTCCTCATAATAGGATGAGGTGAATGGATGAATATGAGCCCACTGCCAGTCGTTTTCTTGGGGCAGGATTTGTCATTTTATTTTGGGAATTTAATGGTCTATCTCTGGAGAACAAGCAGAATTTCGCTTAGGCCTATTCACCCAGTACCACAAAGAATGGTGAATAAAGTGTGTTTTGATGAGTTAACAG
The DNA here is from genome assembly GCA_027495735.1 of Lutjanus campechanus. Lineage (NCBI taxonomy): Eukaryota > Metazoa > Chordata > Actinopteri > Lutjaniformes > Lutjanidae > Lutjanus > Lutjanus campechanus. Next base: position 9,774 of record JAJHUR010106863.1, read on the forward strand.
GACAGTTAAAAGAGAGAAACCCGAATTCAGAAGGTGTACAGCTGTAATTCAATACAGAAAATAGGTGTAAGAATATATCCTTTCAAGAGATTTAGTGAATATATTTTGTGTATGTATGTACACCTGTGCAAATACATCAGCAACTGCTTTTTGTTGAGCTAATAGTTGCCGGTTGGAAAATTTTAAAATATCGGACAGCCGAAACTCATAATACTTTCAACCTATAGCTAACAAAATAAGCCTGATATTTCATTTGATAACGATTCACCAACGTTTGACAGACTTGGGAAGTTGTAAACACACATACCTGCGCCTCGCTCAGCCCCAGTTCCAGCATCTCCAGGGATTTGCGGATCATGTGGGACTTCTCTTCCACCAGGACGCCCTCCTCGTCCTGCTTCAGACATCGCAGCGTGCCCAGCAGGCCCTCCAGGATGGAGTGGTGCTCCTGCTTCAGGGCCTCCAGCCCCTGGATCACCTGCTTGGTCCGAGAGATGATCTCATCCTGGGACAGCTTCTCCCCAGGGTCCTCCTCCTCCTTCACGCACACCATGGTGGACATGTCCTCACGCATCCTGCAGATTTAACAACAGGGAAAGCAAAGTTCATGTCAAAATGATGTATAAATCCATTTTACAGTTGTTTTAACTAAGGCATGTCCTAGGAAACAAGATAAATCAAACCAAGAAAATTCAATGCTACGACATTATGTTCATTTACAGAACACAGAAAAGAATTTGTATAAAACGCATCTGATATGGGTGTCCTCGTAAAACTTTTGAGGACAAACATTAGGCTGCAATGAATGCAGGGGGAAGATAATGTTCTGGGTCCTGACAAAAACAAACTTGTTGTCATCTAAAGACTGAATTTGTTCCTATGCACTCATCTCATGACTTCTATGCTTGTTTAGTACTGACAGAAAAATAAATGACATTTAACACAAAGGTTTAGTTAGGGTTAATGTTTGCCGACATAAAAACTATAAAAATGGTCCACTTGGAAAAAAGAAAGTCACTTCGTGGAGCAACAGACTGAGATTCACCAGAGACGTGAGACATATTGATTAACCATTAATGGGCGAACACGTAACCCTCAGATGTTTCATTCAAAGACGCATGCTCCTAACCTTTTCTGGTCTCATGGCTGCTACACAGCCTTTAACAGCTCTGCCAGGGATTCATCTCTCTTTACAATCAATACTGTGCTCAGAGTGAGAAACAACATTGGCTTACGCAAAAGGTTAGACCCATGTGTCTGGTGCCTGGAGAGTTTGTGCTTCTGATTGAGAGAATTAATAAGAAATGTTCTTTCTTCCCTCTCTAACAACACTCAAGGTGCCTTTGAGCAGGTCAGACTGAACCACCTGCTCAGCTTGAAAAGCTCAGAACTGTGTGTGAGCAGCAGCAGAAAAAGCTGGATAAACAAAGGTTAAATGTAATGTAGCTGTTGTAAAAATAAAAAAAATACTGTTTTGAGAGCTCTAAAGAACTGAAGAGTCATCACTTAAGATGCTTTAAGAAAAAAGGGAGACTTTGGTGCAGCTGCGATGAAAGGTATAAACCAAACCCCAGACGTTAAACCTGCTGCCTGCTGACAGTTCAAATCCACATCTGAGGCTTGTGAGCTGTGAGTGGTTTACAGATAACGATAGATGTGAGGTGAGGATTGTCAGAAGGGAAACTCTGAAAGGATGAGTGGCTGCCACCAGTCTTCACATTTCTTTATGAACCACAACATCATAGTTATGCATCATTAATATGAAGTCAGCATTTATTGACATCACTTGCATCAAGCCAGTTTTAATCCAACCTACTAAAATAGAGAGGTGGAAAGTAACTGGCCAACTACATTTACTCAACTACTGCACATTTAATACAGGTACAATTCTGAGTTACTTGTATATTACTTGGATATTTTAATTAAATGCTTCTTTATACTTCTACTCCACTAAATCTCACATTTCAATCAGACATCTATTAGGTAGCTGTAGTTAATAATTACTTTGCAGATGAATATTTTAAAAACCTATAGTCAGCCAATAAACTAAAATGCATGGTTATAAAGTAAATTAAACAAATGTACTAAGTACATTTTCTTGGTAACACACACTTTTGCTTGACAACAGCTATACTATACAGCTTTAGTCAGGTTCAAGTTCACCATCTTTGGAAATCTGAATAATCAATATTAAATATTGCACAATGAAGTAATACCAACCTATTCATATGCATAATTACAATATCTCCAATAATCATCAGCTTCTTAGTGCTGCCATAATGCTGTCATAGCACATAATCAGATCCTGAATCAGCCTTGGCGATTAAAGAGGAAGACTATTAGGTGTAGCAGGTGAAAACAGATGTTAATATCATGCACATATTAGCAAAACACTGCAGGTTGACATCTGTTCCTCTGACATTGACCCTAAACGCACTCACAATGTGCTCCTTCACACTCTATCCAGACTTTCTTTCCTTTGTATTCATTACACACACAAACTTAAGAGGATTATGACTGAGCGCTTCAGCAGCACTTGTAGCAAGCTGCCTAATAAATCTCTGCGAGCACACCAAACTGAAACTGCAAACACTCTCTCAACTGAATCATTTTAGAAACACTGACTGAAGTTATGCTTTACTGCACCGATCTGTGAAAAATACAAAAATGAAACAACTCCTGGGTGTGACTGAACTAACATTAGTCTTATCCTTCATGTTGCAATGACACAATGAGTTGAACCAGCTTGCCCACCTTAGTATAAAAGCTGCTATGGTACCAGGTGAAAACCGCAGACTTGTCCTGAACTGCCTCAGATCTCATTTTGCATTTCAGTTCCAGTGTGGAAGAGAAAAAACAATGGCTGAAGACCGCCCTGAGCGGACGAGGCAGACGGAGGAAAAGCTATAGCCCTGATCGCTCCATGTGACTCAGCAACCAGCCTGCAGCCTATCAGCTGACAGCAGGGCAGGAAACTGACGCTGCCTGTGTGTAGGAGGAGATGGAAACCAGCAGCTCCAGGTGAGCAGAGCTGTGCAGCACCAGGGAATTTTCAGTAACATGAACTTGAATAAATAGTAAGATAATATTAACCCCAAAGTTGTAATTGTAAATCCAGCTACATTTTCAGAAGAATTTCCACACATTGTTGGCAAACTTCCAAAAGGCTAATAAAGAACAATGACCAGTATTCAACCTGTTGCTGGTGTTTATCTTTCACTTCTTTCTCAAATGCAACAAAAAGACACTTAAATAATACAATTATTTTGTTAGGAACATCTACAAATAGAATAATTAGGGCTGCAATGAACAAATATTTCCATTATAGACTCACTGATTTTCTCTATTAATCTGATTCAACATTTGGTCTATAAAATGTCAGAAAAAGTGAAATAAGATCTGGCCAACAGTCCAAAATCCCAAATATTAAGTTTATTATCAAATAAGACAAAGAAATCCCTCACAATTAAGAAAGTGAACAGGATAACATTTTGCATTTTGGCTTGAAGAATGACGAAATGAAATGATGAATGAATTAATTAAGTGAATTTTCTGTCAGTTGACCAAGTGATTCACTGACTAATCATTTCCCCTCTAAAAGTTTTTTTTTTTCTCATAACAAAGTACCTAAACACTAAATCTATGCAACAAATAATCACAATCTATTTTTATTGATTATTTAGTTTGAGCAATTTATAAGGAAAAAAAGTCAGAATTCTCTGATTGCAGCTTCAGTATTTTCTGGTTTCTTTACTCCTCCATGAAAGTAAACCGAATATCTTTGGGTTGGGGACAAAACAAGAAATCTGAGGATGTAATCTTGAACTTTGAGAAACACTCATTAACATTTTTTAACATTTTATGACAACAAACAACAAATCCATTTATCAAGATTAAAGCTATAGTTGGTAATGTTGGAGAGCTAGCAAGATTTGAAAGTGGCACGTCCTCTAAGCTCCACCACCTCCTCCCCCTCCCGTCAGTGCTCCGTCCAAAACCACGCCCCCCGTCGAGTAAAAACGCTCAATGCTCCGTGCAAGAGGCACAGATCCTATAAGTTAGATAAGCAGTATGTACCGACCACCGGCTTACACCGACAGAGAAGCTAATGTTAGCACTGGGCTAATACGAGCTACAAAAGCAGCTAAGTTGGCAAACGTTACTTAATTCATGAAAATAACAAATCCCCCTTAAGCAAAACAAATAATTACCTGTCCAACAGAAACACAGCAACCTCTGCATCACTTTTCAGGCCCTTCAGATGCCTCAGTTGTCTCAAGGCTGCACCGATGTCGACTCTGGTTTGTCCTCTAGCTTTATCCAGAGCCTTTTTCGTCGCAGCCTTTTTCTGCCTCCGGCTCTCTTTTCTTTCCCTGTTTAGTGGGGCGAGCCATTACAAGTAACGCTGGAAGTATTTTTGGCTGCATTTTCTCTGCTATAGTACTCTTATGAGCTTATTCTCCAGCTAACTTGGTATTTCTGCTGAGGAGTGTGCTGAATATTTCCGGCAACAGTGAAACGTGATGAGTGCGCACGGGGAGGAGGGAGGGACAGAGGGGGGCGGGAGCAGCAGGAGACATGAAGGCATCTGATTGGTTCCTTTCCATTCGGACCGAATGGCAGG
>JAJHUR010106869.1:0-20958 GCA_027495735.1 Lutjanus campechanus
ATAACACACTTTGTATTTTAATAAAACAGCTGAAACAGTTGTCCATACAGTGTGATATTTTTCCTCATAGATCCCTCCTCAAATCACTCGCAATTAAAAGAGCAAAAAAAATCCATTTCACCTACTATCCGAGTAGGTGAAATGGCACTCGGATGCCGCCCAAGCCGAGCGAGTACTTGAGTACTCGGATATCGGCTACAGCCCTAGTTTGGACAGATTGATGCCTTTGGTTTATGCAATGGCGATTTTTTGTCCGAAAATGCTGTCTGATGGTAAAGAAAGGCAGTGAACATATTCTACATAAAGTGTACAGTCAAACTGATATTGATATTTTTATATCTTCTTTTAGGTGGCCCTTTTTTACGTGTCTAAAATACCTCTTGCTACTGACCTCATCCACAGCAGTACATATGTTTCTCCTAACTCAGGGTATGCCAACCAGCATAGTTAATACACGAACTATAGAAAACTTCTTCATACAACCCCACGTTAAATAATCTGAACTCTCCCTTTTAAGTAGAGAGGTTTAGAAGCAGTAACTTAACACTGTTCCTGCTGCTATCTCCTATCGTCAGACTGGTTTGACCTGAGTTTTCATAGGCTCATATAAGCATGAGCACCAGATGTGAGAAGAATAGCTGTCACATGCCTTACATTACTAGGTTATACAGCTGCTTGGAGGTAGGACTCGTGGGGGAGCATGCCAGCATGGTATCAGCCCATGCTGTGCAGTCTTTCAGAGCTATGTCCAGGGGGCACAAGTGTGAGAGCTGGAGAGTCATCACACTTTAGTCCCATGACTATATGAACTGACTTCACATCTGTGTGCAGCCTTCCAGGGATCTTATCTGAAGGCTTTAATGAACTCTTTCCCTCCATTTAACATTCTTTTATAGGCCTACTACCTCTGAAAGACTACTGTAATATGTAGCAATGATTGCCAATTGATAAGGCCTCTCTGTCTTATAATGCCTCATAGTGATATAATTTATTTTAATTAAACCAATATAAAGGCCTATTTTACTACTTTGATTTTGCTTTGACCCTATCAAAGGGATAGCAATATTTGTGTCACACTATTTATCATTTTACACGTTGTAGCCATTGGCCAGAGCTGTAAACTTAAGACTTGGATAAGAGCCACACACTTACCACAGTGAGGACTTGAGATCTGACTTGGACTTACCGGCTGTGAGATGTGTTGATTTTACATTTTAGAAATTGATGTAATTATTTTGATTAAACTTGTGCTTGTTCTTATATTGTGTCCTACTGGGTTAGACTCATGGGACCACCTCAGAAATTTGGTTCTGAGCTGACCCTCCTGTTTTTGAATAACAAGTGTCAAGTGTGCAAAATTAGGAACATTCATTTTTTCTGTAGCATAGTCTTTTTATCAAATAGAGTCAATTAAAACATGTCCTCAGCTATTCAAAATCCATCCAGTTGTGACTTACAGTTTGTTTAGGAAAACTTGAGACTTTAATCCATTTCACACATGCACTGCAACCCTGAACTTATCTAGACAGTACCTGGAAGAGCTATATGTGTGAATGTAAATGTCCAAATCCATTGGACTGGACATTAAACAGACTTTACCCTGCCAGCTCCCTAGTACAAAGTCTGTGTAATGTCCAAATGAACCCATGTGTGAATAGAGCAAGTCATTTTCCAGATTCACAGTGAGTGAGTCGGTGTGTTGATGATGTTTTGAGGGTGCACAAAGTGTAGCTGCTTTGTATTCCTTTCTGCTTGCTTGTGTATTTCTTCCCACACTTTAGCTGAAATTGCAGATATGTCCAAAATACATCTAGTGTTGATATCAACACAAAATCATTACTGATTGGTCCTCCTTCTGCATATTCTACCCAGACACCACCCCTTGCCTAAACCAAACCTAGTATTTCCAGTAGATGAGAAAGCGTTCTCACCCTGACAATCTCCTGTTGTGTGCTGCATGTGTGAAAGGGCGACGCTGGACAATTTCCAGACCTGACCCTCTGGACATTGTCCAGAGTTCAGATGAGAAAACAGCTCTGGCAGAAGAAAGACTTGACTTTGGATTGAAATGACTTGTCAAGATTTGTCTTGGTTCTTCCCCAAAAGATTTGAAAATTGCACTGGTACCAGAACATTTGTTGGTACTTCTTGTATTTAGGGCTATACAATGGCAGAAAGTAAACATTTACATAACAATTTCCCATAATAACCCAAGGTTACATCCTTATATATTTTATCCAACCAACAGTCCATAAGCCAAAGATATTCAATTTACTGGCATAAAACTAAGAATCAAGTAGATATTCAGATTTTTAGAAAGCTGGAACCCAAGAATCCTTGGCATTTTAGCTTGAAAAATTACATGAATGTGTAATGTAATATCAGTTTTTTACAATTACTTTGATGTTTGATAAAATTATTAATCGATTCCAGCAGTAATTGATTGCTGTTCCAAAATGAAAAATGTCTGTGTCCGATACCTCTGGAGGTTGTGCGGCACAATAGTAGCTCCCCTGTGATTTGACTTAATGCAAAGAGAAACAGCATCGAGGAATTAAGGTTATGGCATGGAAAAACTCACAACAGGACAGGAGCCTTAGCTAAGCTCACTGTACCGTGGAAGATGCCCCAGTTCTGTGTCCATGCTTGTAACTGTAGCCTTATACCAGTGTTTCTATTGTAATTCTTGTTATAAAACTCTATAATAACAATGATCAATTAGGTTGTATCAGGAAGGTAAGGCAAATCAGGCTGACACTCTGATTTGTTTGTCGATTATTTTCTTAATTAATTGAGAAAATAATCACAGTCAATCATGATAATCAACAAATAATTAATTTAAGTTGTTTGGTCTGTATAAATGTCAGAAAATGGTGAAAAGTCTCAATCAGTTGACCATCATGGACAATGACATCATCCATCAGCCCAACCCTAATTTCTGTCTTCCATCACAAAGACTTGGAACTACCTTTAAGCCATAAAGCAGCCAGTACACTTTGATATGAATGGGGGGAAAATAAAAAAGCAAAAATGAGTTTTGTTCTTTCTGTTGGATCTCTGAGAACCACTTTTCTCTTTGGCTACTACTCACACTAAAGTGCTGACCCCATATCCTCCGCTCTTTCTAATGGGTAATAGCTTTTGCCAAGCCAGATGTTATCTCTTTCTGTATTACGTCAGGCAGGGCCAGAGCAATGATGGGTTGACCAGCCAGCCTTGTTACATTGAAAAAGAAGGAGGGGTAGGAAGAGCTCAGTTGGCGAGGTTTCTGAGTTCACAGTTTGTGTGGGTTTTTTTGTTGTGTGTGTGTGTTGAGAGATGACAGCGAGGAGATAAAGTGATAGTATGTGATCAAATTTGTCTCTATACAAACACATTGACTCCCACAAACACATGTTGCTGCACATGAACATGACCACACACACACTCTTGCCCATAAACAAAACTCACAGCATCCTACATTGCTGCTGAACCCAGAGAGATGGAAAGGTGCTGGGTTATATTTCCTGCAGGAACAGACTAATCATAAAACCTGGAGCATAGAGAAAGAAGCCAGAGAGGAAGAGGGAGGGAGTGAGGAAGTGGGAGAGAGACAGAGAGAGAGAGAGAGTGTGTGTGTGTTTTTGGCAGGGTCTCTGAAGCCCTCAAGTCTTTGTTGCCTGACATTCTCAGGTGCCATGGTTACAGGTTAGCAGAACACAGCCGGCTTTATCTACCTCATTAACACTTTGTTAGATCGTGTCAGATCGAGAGGACATCAGTGTTTTTGTTGAAAGCATTTTTCCACAGTGCTCCGCTGAGACCTCCCCTAAGTCATAGGGTGTATATCATATCTGTCACTAGTTCAGTGGGTAGCAGATCTCTATACAGTTAATTTATATTTTGGACGCTGATTAGGTTGCCAATTCAATCAATTCAATGAACAGGGGGCACTGAAGAGTCAGTGACCTGCAGTATTCAGTTATAAGGAAGCACATGAATAACATGACAACATAGCTCACAAATATTAGCTGGGTTTCAGAGTAAAATATACACAGTTCATAAGATGTGATTCATGTAATAAGCAAGCATTGTTATCAGTGCCCACCAGAATCAAACCTACCAATTATCATTACGACCATTAGATGAAGCTGTGTTTTTCCTGCTGTGACACCAGCTTTGTCATAGTTACATGCTCTGTACCAGCACTACAAAGTGTTCACTAAATACATGTTTGTACTGATTGTGAAATGATCATGTACAAGATGTGAATTGTCCAATACATGTCATGTTCCCTTTGAATGCTACTGCCAGTTTCAGATTCATTCAAAAACTCACATTGACTTTGTGGGAAATGTATATACTCACTCGCAGAGAGTTGAGAAAATAAATACCGGTCACATGTCTGACTGTATGAAGCTGGAGTCAGGAGCAGGTTAGCTTAGCTTAGCATAAGACATGAGAAAGTTGGAGAGTGTCTACCCTGGCTGTGTTGAAAGGTTTTAGAGCTTTACAGGCACTGGTAGAGTGGATTTTGTGATCTTTGGATAGAGCCAAGCTAGCTTTTTACCCCCATTTCTAGCCTTTATTCTAAGCGAATGTCTCCTCTGCTCATCTAACTCTCAATAAGAAAGTAAGTACGCATATTTTCCAAAATTTTGAACTCCCTTTGACATTTTTCCACAGATTTTAGTTGTGCATGTGCACAGTCACAGTTATTTAGGCGGAATTAGGGATTATTATCAACCTTTCTGATGCACTCACTTGTTTTAAACTCTAAATAAGTGGTTTTGATAATAACTAAATTGAAGGTTTGTCTCTTCTCTGTGGTTAACCAAGGGCTCAGGGCAATGTTCATCCAAAATATACAGTAAATCCATACTGAATGGGATAATAATTCCTTCTGCCAAGATGATAATCACACCTGCAAAAAAAATTACACTTGTGATCATTAGCAAGGTCACAATAAATTTAAATTTTCAGGCATTTCAGCTGCTTGCAGGATAGGAAAAAAATGGCAAAACAGTTATAGATACAAACTCAGAAGTATGTGAGCAAAATAGATATGAGACAAGGAGACAAAAAGATGTAATGCTTCAATAAAGCCGTAGGTCTAATTACATTATTTGAGCAACGGCTCTGAAACTTGAGATATTTGTGTTTAATGTCACTGTTTCACAACTCATGTTTTATTATGAGAATTGCTAATGTCATGTGTTGACATACCCAATAGACTTTTTTCCATATGAGACCTAATGTAATGTGAACATCAATGCCACTACCTTATGAAAATATGTGAACCCATATTGTTGGTTCCATGTTACATCACTAAACAGGGTTTACCTTAGCCTGCCGTTCTTCAGCTTGATCTGAATTGAGTTTTTTAATGCTGTAAAATAGAAGCCTCTTTAAGTGTAAGTGCAGCGCCTGAGTTCTTTTGGAGAGGTTTTGTGTGTGCTGCATGAATCACAGTTGGTGGTGTGTCTTCAGTAGACAACTAGGTATATATCATTGAGGCCTCTGCCCATCCGCTAATCCTCTCCCACACCCCCGCCTCCCTCGTCTCTTTCTCCCCAGCCTTAAGTATAATATCTAGTTGGTCTCAGACACATTCATCTGCCCCCTGAGTGGCTTCTTACAGATTAACAGTGGATGGAGTTTGGAGGCTGCAACCTCTCACTGATCACTCAGCTTTTAACTGAGGCCGGATCTGGATGGTAACAGCATCGCTGTAGACTTTGACACCTGTATGGAAATTGCGTTCAGATCTCTACTGAGAGACGGAGACTGCAAGAAGCGTAGTGATTCGTTGCAGATTATCCTGTGCTCGGGGGCAGTTGTGGTGACTGTGGTTTGTCCAGGAGATGCATGAAGGAGCCTTGGTATGTTCCTGTACAAAGCCCTTAAACACAGAGATGAAGAGGAGGACATTCAGGTACACACTCAGCGGCTCACTGTCACTGGTCAAGCTGTGGCATGACCTGTTTGTTTAGATGCTTCCGTAAAACCGCCATTTGTTGTAAGCAGCACAGAACCACATGTGTTATGGACAGGACTCTTGACAGGAGAGATGGATGCCTTTAAGGAGAGATAAAATGACTGAATGATTGAAATGTAGGCACTTTTCCTTTATGCTAAATCACTTGTGTTTTTGTGTTGTCTATGTGTAACTACATGGAAACCAGGGTTGCACGATATGATAAAAAAATCATATTGCTATTATTATGGTAGATATTGTGATTGCGATATGATTCACAATTAGTGGGAATAATCATTTTTGTATCACAATTTTCATTTTCACTGCATAAGACTATTAAAATCTGGATGATGTTACGTTTATAACAAACACGTTACGTTTTAGATCTGGAGAAAAAGATTTGTCAGCCAGGACATTATTATACTTACCTATAATGCTGTTTTGTCATACATTTTTCCTTTTATCCAGATATTGCATTTGGATATTGCACTTGGCCATATTGTGATTTTGATAATGTTTCAATTCATTTTACAGCCCAAATGGAAACATTGACTTGTAAGGATATTTGCAGCTTGCTCCATCAGAAAATGTCGTGCTTGTGCTGGTAACTGCCTGGTCCACAATATTTCCATCCCAGGTTGTTGTAATACTATTGTTTTGAGTTTCAGGAATAGTTGAAACGCTTTGGTATAAAGCAGGTGACAGTGTTTGCAGGTTTCCCCTCTATGTCCTGGGAGGGATTAATGGTGCTAATCGCTCGTGGGTCCCTCTGAGCTGTACTGGAGGAACAATAAGGCATGGGGCATTAATTGAAAATTCCTCTGACATAAATCCTTGTTTTAAAAGAACAGTGATACAGGATTAGATTGTTTTATTGCACTTATAACACTGTCAGACTGTAGCTGTCTGATGTGCCTCCTGAACTGTAGTTGTCCTAATTTTCTAAAGTAAATTTTTATTTTTTATTTATTAAACCTTCTAATCCCTTTGATTTTCAGACTAAATCCAGGATTAAGGGGCTACAAGCTCCCTTTTAGGATGTTTGGAGTTTATTATTTTCAGAGAAAATTGTTCTAACTGAAGTTAAACAGACAATTTACCTCTTTTGATCTATCCCCTTCCTTTTTTACAAATGCTTTCTTTGCCTTTATGAAACTGCATTGGATATAGCGTCAGCACTGTTTGTACAAGCACTCAATTACTGTACGGAGGAGCATTGTTTTTTAATATCCTCAGGGAACAATTTGCTTAGCAGCTTGAAATTATTAAATGCAAACATAATAAAGCCATTAATACAAACATGAAGCTCCTCGGCTCCTGTCCACTGCTCACAATATGCTACTGTTTGTCTTTGTTCGCAGTCCCAGAAACCCTGGATAGAAAGCACTTTCACCAAGAGGGAATGTGTGTACATACTTCCAGTGTCAAAGGACCCCCACAGGTATGTGCTTAGATGTACTGCAGTGTGCCTTGTGGTGATAGCCATGGAAACTGTGTAATTGCATGGTGTGTGTTAAAGTAGGCCCAAATCCTAACCACTACTCTCCGAAGACTAAATGAGTCTGTTTCTGCATAATTTTGATGTTTATGTCTGTCACTATGATTACAGTGTTAAGTGAGAGGGAAGACCTGCGATGAACTCGTGTATCATGTCTTCTTCCAGTCTTTGTCATGAGATTCCTCATCTAATCCTTATCAATCTGCCACTTTGAAAGTTTGTATTTCATCATTTGGAGGACTTATTAGTTCTATTCAGTGAAATCTGATTTCCATTTTTAATCATTTATTTCCTCACATGCCATTATTTTAATTGTAAGAATAAAAGATTATTTTCTGTGTGAACTGATGCGGATGTCCGTTTGTCAAATGTGGCAGGATTTTTCTGCAGACTTACTGGAATCTTACAAAGCAGTGTTAAAACTGTATGGAAGGCTTCTTACTGGCTTGGCATGCAGGCCTCTCACTCAGAAGCACACACGAAATAGCTCAATTAAAGGTGCAGCAGCTGATATCAAAGTCATCCAGTTATAAAGAAATTGTGAAAAAAAGAACCTGCTTACAAGGAGTTTTTACCTGGCTATGAAACTGTCTCTGTTTGTCACTGATGCCTTTTTATGACCTCCATAAGCAAACATGACCATCCGCAAGAAGACCGACCATTTTATTAGTTATTCTTAATCCCTCGGGTCAGACTCTCCTTGAAATTAGATAAAACAAGCCTATGTTTACATTTTCACTGGCAAAGTTACAGGGAATATTGAGCTAGCCAGCTGAAAGGAAGATATTTTTATTTAGATAATTTGTTTTTTGATATTCTATTTTGTGGTTATTACAGTGGTAACACTACTGCTTTTGTCCACAGGGGCTTCCAAAATCAACAAAATATGAAAGTTCCTTTTAGTAGCTTTAATATTAAGTATTTTGCACAGTTTCATATATTTACTATTTAACCAGCTCCTTTGTATGTTGTTTTTAGTTACACTTTCAAGATGTTGCATTCCTTCCTTTCTTCTTACAAACTCACTGGGTTACTCTTTTGCCTGTGTTTTCTTTTGCATCAATTATTTGCAACTGGCTCTTGTCCACTAACTACAGTACGTGCTGCTGCTCGAAGATGATTCGGAGGTGTTAGTGAACATGGGCCCATTTAACACTGGGCCAAAGGCCTGCATGTGACTGCGATCAAAGTGAGAGTACCCTTGGCAGGTTTCATAATGCTGTCTTGGTTAAATGCCAATCTAACCAGGCTGCTTGCCCAGCTGACAGATAACCTTCCTAAATGTCCTCAAATGTCGACTGAGAGGTTCCCTCTAAACTATGACAGTTCCAACCATCAGACTGTCTTAGTGTCTCTGAAAATCTACTCCACTTTTAGGTGATCCTAATTTACTTAAATATTAAATGAGTGATTAATAATCTTGCTGTGAAATTCCTTTCAGATGCCTTCCAGGATGCCAGATTTGCCAACAGCTAGTCCGGTAAATATTTGTTTGGTCTTTGTTTCACTCACTCTTTGTTACCTGACAGGATTAGCCTGAGAGAATCTGTGCAAACCAGTTATTTTACACCAGAGAAGGCCTACAGGGAAATACTTTTACGGTGTAATTCCACTGAACAGCAACCCTGCTCAGGAAACAATTAACTTCCAGGCTTTTTGTGTCAGGATGTACATTTGTCACCACAGGTAATTAAAAGAGGTGAAGAAACATTGTAATAATAACACATTGATCAGGGACATAAAAGTAAAGCTCACCTACAGTCTTGAAGTTTGTTAAACCTTGTCCAGTTGGTTGGCTGTTGGGATAAAAGTTATATTTTTTGTTTATAATATAACACTGAGATAGATAAGGTTGGAATTCAGAATTTGGATGCTTTCATATGTAAATATTGAAATATTGATGAATCCCCAAGCTTTACATTCTCACATGGCACATATGCAGTTCACAGTAATTTACCATTTGAATGTCTTTGTAATTCTTGTAACTGCGTCTTTTATTTCAAACAGAGGTTGGCAAAAGCAGACTTCTCATTTCAAACTGACAACAGTTGATTTTTTTTCTTTTTTCATTAGCTGAAATACTTTAACTGTCATTAGCAGATTGTATCGGATGTAGCTAGCTAGTTATTGTCTCCAGCTGCCTTTTTTAATGTTTTCAGTTGGCTTATTATAAAATGAGCACCCTGTGAAATGGTCTTAAACATGCACTTGACAGCTATATACTTTATAGTGTGATAGAAAACTGAAGCCCAAGCTGCATGTACATAAGACACTAATATTCATGTGGTGTAGCATGGATTCTTCTCCCTTGTACCTTCTTCTTTTTTCCTTGGTATTATTTTATTATTGTTATGAAAAGTAGAGCTGAACAATATACAAAGTATATTATTGTACTATCAATTAAAAGAGATTCTGTTCACCTTAAGGTGCTGCTGTGGGCGGCTGGTCCGGCAGCATGTTGGCTTCACGGCCAGCTTGGCCTCGAAGTACTCGGACGTGAAGTTGGGTGAAAACCCCAACCTGCCCATGCCCGCGGTGGAGGAGTGGTCGGTGGAAAAACATACAGAGGCGAGCCCCTGTGACGCCTATGGTGTCATTAACTTCCAGGGAGGGTCTCACTCATACAGAGCCAAGGTAGGAATGAGGGCATGTTTTGTTTTTGGTTTTTTGGTTTTTTGTAATGTAAAAAGACAGCTTGTGATTCTTGATAACTCTTGATAGCAGTTTTGGAGAAATGGTTTTGCATAATTATTTTTAGGTGTTTTCCTTAATGTAGATTTTTAGAAATGTAGATTATGAAAATCTAGCGCTGAAACAATGAGTATCAATTAGTCAGTTCCTTGACCTGTATTTTGATAAGATGTTCATCATTTAACTAATTTTTCATGCCAAAACATCAATCGTTTGTTGGCTTTCCAAACGTGAGGTTATGCTGCTTTTCTCTGCTTTTTGTGCTCATTTGTTCATGCGTCTTTTTGTGTCGTTGGAACATGGGCAGTATGTGCGTTTGTCCTACGACTCACGGCCAGAGAGCATCTTGCGGCTGATGCTGAAGGAGTGGCAGATGGAGCTTCCTAAGATCCTCATCTCTGTCCATGGAGGAGTTCAGAACTTTGATCTGCACCCACGCATCAAGCAGGTGGTGGGCAAGGGCCTCATCAAAGCTGCAGTCACCACCGGGGCCTGGATTCTCACTGGAGGGGTCAACACAGGTATGTAGTCTGAGATTAGTTAAGCCATCCTGTGGATATGCAAGGACCCCTGCTGCCTGTGTTGTTCTGGTAAACTGTGTAATTAAGAGTAGTTCTAGAGTTTTCCTGGCAGGGAAAGTTATAATGATTTTGCAGTTTCTTTACCAGAATATGCAAGAAAGAATTGTTTACTTACTTAAAATGTATGTCTTGAGTAATTTTTTAGGTTCAGTAATGAAGCTTGCTTGCATCTCTGTCACAGATACACATTTAGCACAGGGTTCGTACAGATGTCCGAAGTTCTTGAAGAAGCTTTAATGTATTTTCAAGGTTTGAAAAGTGTTTTTGATAAAGTGCTTGGAACTTCTAGAAATTGTACTTGCATTACTTTAATAATAAATCACTCTCTGACTGAAGAGTTTGCTTTTTAGAAAAATAAATAATATTGGCTAATATTGGCTCAGCCAAGTTGTATATTCTGTGTTTTCGTTTAGTTTGTCACCCCTTTCTGGATTGCAATCACAAAACATAGTTTTGTTTTGTTTTTATATCACAATAACATCTTACGAAAAGCTTGAAAATGCACATTGAAAAGTCTCCAAAAGTGCTTGGATTTGGCTTAGGAAAAGGTGTAGGATGTGTTTTTGAGGTGTAGCTAGATAAAATAGAACAATTGTATCATCATTTTGTCACACCGACTAACATTATTTTTTTCAAATGTAATTTCTACCAATAAATAAATAAAGAAATTTATGCCATTGGCTTTTCTTTGTTTTCCTGTAGGCGGCACAGATTTGCTTGAAACTGCTGGCACTGTGACTCCGCACACTAGAAACAAGCTCAAACTGGTTTTTGGTGCTTTACATCAGTTCAAGTCTTCATCGCTGTTTGAACTGAAAAATCACAAACAAATAAGAAAGGAATGCATATTAAAAAACGGAAAATAATGGAAAATTGCTACAAACCTGTGAATATAAACTGCTTACTGGGTGTAGTGAACAATCCGTATTATTGTTGTTGAATAGATATGACAGCTAATTACTAATTACTTTCCAACCCTGTTCCCTTCCCGAAATGAGCACTCACTCACACTTACATTGAACACAAACACAGAGCCACCATCAGTGCGATGCGCTGATGTAGCAGAAGTTGTAATACTGGGATCTAAGTGTGTCATTTGGCTATGTGTCGTGGCTGAAGTGTGTCTGCAGCCACAGCGCGGCGTTAAGATGGTGTGGTCTGATCATAGTGTTTAAATCATTACTCACAGGGTCAATTACCCAGACCAGTGATTACTTTTAATGCCTCTCTGGCACCCTGGCCAGCTGGGATGGTCTCCTGGCTCACAAATTACTGCTGAATCCATGAGATCCATTAGCTGAGGATTGTGGTTCACAAACAACCCCAGGACTAATGTACTTGATGTGGACTTGCCCCATTTGTGGCGTTTTGGTCATAGAAGCTTCGAGTGTCTCGGCTGTTTCTTTTCATAGGCATGATCAGTGGGATCTGCAGTATCCAGCACACTGTCATTGATCCTAGATTTGTATCATACGTTAAGGGGTTAGTTTTATTCTTTATTCGTCAGTCAGAGTTTAAAGTGAGGTAAAAGTTAAGTAGCAATAAAGTCCAAGAAATGAATGTTTATTGATTGTTTAATGCATCCTTCCCAAAGGTGTGGCAAAGCATGTGGGAGACGCTCTCAAAGAGCACTGCTCAAGATCGTCAAAGAAAATTTGCACTATCGGGATCGCACCCTGGGGAGTAATTGAAAACAGGAATGATCTCATTGGCAGAGACGTAAGACACAACTCTTACAATCTCATTTGTAATTGATCCTGGTACTTTGATGTCAGTTTGGATTGTTTTGTGAAGGTACAGGAGTGATTTTTCTTTTCTTTTTTCTCCCACTCCCCCTCACCCTCCTTTACTGCCTTGCCCACACTGTAGATTGTCGCTCCGTATCAGACGCTGCTGAACCCTCTCAGTAAACTAAACGTTCTCAACAGTCTGCATTCCCATTTTCTCTTGGTGGATGATGGGACGGTGGGCAAGTACGGTGCTGAGGTCAACCTGCGGCGCGACCTGGAGAAGCACATCAACCTCCAAAGAATACATGCACGTGAGTTAAACCAGAAACTTAAACTTTAATACAATAGTTTTCATTGCTGGGATTCCTGAGAAGAAGGGATTATACAGGATCACTTTAGATCTGTTAAGGCAGTCTGAGGATCTTCTCTGAGATAATGCAGTGACGTTGTGTGTCTTGGAAAGCCAAAAACATCACCTTACTCATGTACTCATCTCAACCTAGTCAGAATACCACACTTGGCCCATTAAACTACCAAAATTCCAACTTCAGTGTATTTTTGTCCTGAGGATTATTCTTTAATTGTCATTTTGTTGTGTCTTTTGAAGTTGGACATCAGAAAGATTTAACTCCACACTGTTGTATGTGATTTAAAATTTGTGCGAGTGCCTCCAGTCCAAGCTAATAGAGTGCCCCCTTCTGACAAGAATAACCCAATTTTAATTTTTTGTTGTGCTGTGTGCATTACTTTCTAGTGATGTGCACTGAACATAAAACTGTCACTTTTAAGTTCCCCGAGATGTTAAAAATTGACCAATTCTCAGAAATGAAAATGTGGACTTTGTCACCCAAAGACCAGAGCACTACTCATCTCACTTGTTTGGGTTTGACTGCTCATGCTTTACTAACCACAGACAAGGACAATTAAATATTATGCATTTTGTACTGACTGTAAAGTGTTACCGGACAGGCTGTTCAAAGAGAATGACATGATTTTCATCCTGGGGGGAAAAAACTAATTATCTGCCTGTTTTATGTCTTACACAGGTTAATTCTGCCAAAGCAAGAGATTGCTTGGAAAATAATAAGCAACCATTAACAGTCAAATCTGATCAACAAAATACTGTATGTGCAGATAATTGTAGTGTTTATTGTAACTTTTGTGGGAAGACCACTTGTTAAATACAAAAGATTAATAGAGTAATAATACCTAAAATATAACATTTCTGGAAGTCATACATTACCTTTTGTGGTAAAACCCAGTCTTGAATATCCAAGTATATCAAAATAAGTCTAAGCAGTAATTTGTATAGCTCTGTCACTAATGACATATCATATGGGTTGTGGCTGAATTTATTTCAGGCAGTCGTGTGCTGCAAGTACAATCAGTAAAACAAGTAGACAGTGTATTATCGTGACATACCCTTCAGATACAGCCAAGGTGTAATCATTATGAAGTCAGTTTGTCTTTGCCTGGTGGAAAGTAGGTGATAACAACAAGCTGGCCATTATCATCCCAACCTCTCTCAAACTGTCACTGGGGTGGAGCAGAGCTGTATGATGTGAATGACAATGGAGGTAAAAGGAATTATGGAACATAAAGTGTCGGTATATATTTATTTCATACAGGAATCGGTCAGGGTGTTCCTGTTGTGGCCCTGATCTTTGAAGGGGGTCCCAATGTGATCCTGACAGTGCTGGAGTACCTTCAGGAGAGCCCTCCTGTCCCAGTGGTGGTGTGTGAGGGGACTGGCCGTGCTGCTGACATACTTGCATACGTCCACAAGCAGACCGAGGAGGGGGGGTAGGAAACACACACAAACTCAGAGGACAGGGGTGGGTAGAGGAGAAAAAGATGGCTGTAGTTGGTGTGCCAAAGCTCAAGCTTTCCTCATACTGTTTTAGTGTTGATTTATTTGAGTATAATCACAAAAACCATAATTGACAGATGACGGGAAAGGGGGGAATGAATGGAGAAATGGTAATGTTAACAATAAAAGCATGAAGTACTCCACAGAGACTTGAAGAAAATTTAGTAAAATCAAGATTTCAGCATGTGTTGTACTAATGATGTAGATTTGTGGTTAGAAATGATTGGTAAAATTAAAAGATTTTTACTTAAAACAAACAAAAATGAAATGGCAGTATGATGCTGCTCATGATGAATCATTTACTATGTTGTAGACAGCGATGTTCCTTTTTTTCGATTCCTTTGATGGCAGCGATGTTGGTGGCTCTCATCTATTTCTGTCGTCCCAGAAGGATTTCTAACAACCCAACCACAGCCCAGTCTGTTATAAAAGAGTTGAAAATAGCTGAACTCGTGACAGAGTGCATTTAAAAGTAATTTGCTGACAGGTTTAATCAGCCAATGAAATTTGCACGAATGCTGCTGCAAAATGTTGACAGACAGTCACACACTCAATCTAAGTATGACCATGAATGTGAAATATGCCCTCATCCTAATGTAAATACCACCTCTGTGGTCAAGAATGCAAATAGTGATTCAGTTTAACTGCCCATCTATGTGTTGCTCCTGTTTAAGATGTATGTGTTGTTAGCTTGGGTGCAAAAACTCAATTAACCGATCCTGGCTTACTTAACAGCGATTATGAACTCCATCAGTTCTGTCAAACCAGGATTTGCTGATCCATTTGTGAGCATTTTTGCACAAAAATTTTGGGAAGGGAAAAAGGCTTATTAGAGGAAACATGCACAGATTCAGGGCAGGGGGTTTATTGAGGTTTATTTTTACTAAAGCTAGGTTAAGTGTGGGGAAATGGGAGATGGATTATAAAAGTAAAAATAGTCCAGAAAATTACATATTGAACACATAAATCATTTAAATGCACTGTGAATGAGTGTATGGTTCAGCAGCATGTTTATATACTGTAGCCACAGCATGTATACTTCAGGAGCCGAATATGATTTAATGAATCCTACATAGGACATAGCATTAAAATTAATAAGCTTAAGTCCACACATGCATTGCATGCACAAGAGTCTAAATATTTTAATGTCAAAATCATCTTATAATCTTCTAGAAGGAATTATGTCATTTTTATTCCTGATGGGTGGATGGCCAGTGTTATATTAGAGTTGTCACAACACCAGAACTTTCAACTTTGATAATAATACTTTAAACTCTTAATACTTTAAAAAATTAAACTCAACACTTCTTTTAAATTAACAACCTGCATAAAATGTTACTGTAAGTTTTTTAAATATACTACTAGATTTGTCACAAAAACTGAATTTTAAACTTCTATACAACACTGGTATAAAAAAAACAATTCAGGACACTCTTTCAATACCACAGCAATTCACAGCAATGCTGGGTGTATAATAGGATAGTTTTTCCTTTAACTTCCATTAACAACCAAAAACAACAACAACAAAAAAAAAAGTCACTGAACACTGTCTGGTTTTGCTCTGAATTTCAAGCATGACAATTGAATTGGCCTGAGATCTTGAATGAACATTTAGATAATTTATTTTTTATATGTTCTGTATATTGATACTATAATTAATGGATATTGTATTGTTTAAGACACATGATATTGAAAAAGTATTGAAGTATTCATACTTATGACAATCTTGTTTTATATTGTACATCCGGATCTGATAGCCTGAAGATAAGCAGCACAGATGTACTACTCAACAGCTTAAGTGTTCATGGTGAACCATGAAATGCTCAAAAAAATAAAATGAGCAACAACAACAACAACAACAAAAAATCACACAGCAGAGACCCAGAGGCTGTGGCCAAACTGCTATATTATATCTGCAAAAATTAAAAGCTGAATTTAACTTAAACTTATCACACAATTTGATGACACAGTTTGCCATCAGTGGCCTAATACTAACATCCTCTCTGGAGATCAAAACACTTCATAATCTGTGGAGCCGGGAACTTCGATCGCATTTGAACTGCATGTTACTTTACTTTGTGTTTACTACTTGGCAAAATTGCTGCAGAGATAAATCAAATGACAACATCTTACTTAAAGTATACAGGGACAATGCAAAACATGTTGTTCTGTATTGTGGACAGAATATTTAGATTTTGAAGGCTCTAATCAAGTCAAACCTAAGAGTAATCGGCTAGGAGTTTACCTTGTTGTTCAAGAATATTTAGACACGACATGTGCTGGAATCAAACCTATATTTTAAGTGTTTTGTAGCTGTGTGGGTTTCAGTAGCGTGACTGTAACCTTGTTATACTGTAATTCATCTACAGCCGTCTTCCTGATGGAGTGGAGACTGACATCATTGCAACCATCAAGAAAACCTTCAACTTCAGCCAGAGCGATGCCATCCACCTCTTCCAGACTCTGATGGAGTGCATGAAGAGCAAAGAACTAGTAAATTCATGCCCACAGACATTTTTTTCAATCATCAATTTCATACACTAATATATTACATTTCACAAACTCTTGAAACAGAATGTCTGTGGGAACATGTTAATAAGTGTTATCTTCTTTCTTGGAAAACAGATCACTGTGTTTCACATCAGCTCCGAGGAGCATCAGGACATTGACGTTGCCATTCTGAGGGCTTTACTCCAAGGTTTGTAGATGACTTCTCTCTGAACCTTGCCTTCCCCCTTAAATTCCTTAAGAGAGTACAAGTCACAGAAAGTTGATTGGGTCTATTCATATGCTGAGGTTGCTGGCGTTGGGAGACTAAGGTTTCAAGACTTCGTAATGTTTTCATTCTGATATAGATATGCTTTGAGAACAGAGTCCCCCCCTGTGTGCCCTTCTCTTTGTGTTCCTCAGGAGATCACGTTGCTCACATTCACAGGGCCTCCTTATTCCAACACAGTCAGTTCCTGAGCTGCATGTCTCAGTCTTATTCCTCCTCACTCCGCAGTCTGTTGGTGAAAGAGAGAAAGTTGGATATTCACCTGAGCAACTCTCTGTTTTCATTATGCTGTAGTCAGAAGAAAGACAAGCAAATGTTTTACTCTGAACAGGCATTCTTCATTTCAAGTACAGAACAAATGTTTCACCTGAAAGAGGGAGATGGGTGTTGTACTGAATGTTGGTGGGTGCAGCAAAACAGTCATTCCAGTTTATTTAGACAAAAGCAAGGAATTTGTGAGTGACTGCAGCTGATCGATAATCTGGAGAAACAGGCTCAGATGCTCAAAAGACAAACCGCCTGTGACTGAAAATGCCCACCCATGCAAATATTTGTCAGCCTAAGGCGCAGTGTTCTTGGTGAAACAGTAACTCATCCTCAAAAGGGCCCTGGGCTACAAAAGCTCTCTAAGCTCTTAAAGAATATTGAGTGCTGGTCTTTCTCTCTTCCATTATGATTCAATTCATTTAACAGGCTGGATATTAAATGGGAAGTTTGAAGGAGTCACTGGAAATGACTCTGCTGTTTAAAAGCTGGATATACAGTAGAATACCTCCTCTTCTTCTGTGGATTTTTAAGCAGACAGACAACCTGAAAGCTGTTTAACAGAAGCTTCCTTGCTTTGAAATCCTATCTCAACTGTTTGGTAACCATGGTAATTAGATTTAGAAAGAAACATGTTGCAGATGAACAGATCCTAAGTCAAATTTCCTGTTCTGACTTAAGATAGGAAATGCGTATTTCAGTATCCCAACTTACAGTGTTCACAGTATTTTTTTTGGCTTACTTGTTTAATCCATATAGATGCTCGTTTATTTAATAGATGCTGGATATGGTGGAGAATGTATGCTGTCTTAGCCCACTAAGTTAGCATTGCTGTTAATTTCCCAAGAAGAATATCTTTGGAATTATTTACAGGTGTTACCTCCTCAAACTCATCTGCCTTAGAGTTGAACTGTCCGTATTAGTTTTTGCTCAATTTTTTGGCTTCATTCTATGTATATTTCATTGTATTTCAATGAGAAAATAACAACGTATACAAAGTTGTTTGGTGCAGCAAGATTTAAAAAAAAAAGTAATTGGTTATGGTTGGATAGTACTGTGACACATAAAAATTAAGAGATGTTAGACTGAGTATTTAGGATATCCTAACCTGAGATAGGATGGATAAAGTAAGACAAGAGTCAGTCAAGAGTCTATCTTAACTAAAGACTTAAGATACCACATTTCTGTCCTGTCCAAGGTCATTAAGAAGGCCGTTTAGGGATTTTAGCCCAGTCAAATTCCCATTTAGATTCTTGTTTGACATCCCGGCAACCAATTCAGTGAACTGTGGTTATGATTGTTTGATTCAGATGGCTCCTGGAGGACAATAAGGCAGATTACTGTGGAAAAGAGCAGTAGACTGAAGAGGGATTTACTTTGTGGTCTAATCTGCTGTGTTGCTGTATTAGTGTGTAATTGACTGTATTACTGCCCTGGCCCTGCTCTGCTAACCCCATCTAATCCTGATAGCTGGCTAACGGGAAATACACAGTTAATAAGGCTTTACGTGCCTGGGAATTCATAGCTGTTTATGTTTGTGTGCATGTGTGTGTCTTTACTCATGGCTGTACCTGTGTATTTCAGGCACAAACGCATCTGCCTTCGATCAGCTGGTCCTGACTCTGGCCTGGGACCGTGTAGACATTGCCAAGAATCATGTGTTTGTGTACGGACAGCAGCTCCTGGTATGTCTATGTGTTTGTTTGTCCATGTGTGTTTTGTGTGTGTGTGAGCCACAGCTTCCAGGGATGTTTGCTTAGCTCAGCACTAGCTCCAAACCTTTGGACTTGCCCAAAATGACCCCCAAGTCTCTGCTGACCGCAATCTGCAGTCTGAAGAGCCAGGGGACCGGACTTGGGCCAGCTGCCATGAACTGCTTGTCTTGACTGTAACATGAACCCTCTTACAGTTGTCTTCATAAGCTGCCCTCAGTGCTCATGTATATTTTAAATCTCGGGGAATCCTGGTGTTTTGTGTGAATGAGAGGATGGATAATATTTATTTATGTTTCTTGTGTGTGTAGTTTTTTTTTGTTTTTTTTCGTAATTTGACCATATTTGTGTTCTTCTCCCTTCTCGTGTTTGTTTTATAAATAATGATTTGCTATAAAAATATGCCTCATAACAGCTTGTTTATCTTTGTTTATGTGTTTAGGTGAGCTCTCTGGAGCAAGCGATGCTGGATGCACTCGTGATGGACAGGGTGGATTTTGTCAAGTTGCTTATAGAAAACGGTGTGAGCATGCACCGTTTCCTGACAATCAGTCGGCTGGAGGAGCTCTACAACACGGTAACATTGTGAAATATTCCCCAGCCACGGATTTAAAGAGATGGCCTGTTTGTAAAGAAAATACATATATATTTTTTATATAAAAAGATTTTTTAAGTCTTGTAAAGCTTTTTTTCTGATCTTCCTCTCTCCTAGAAACAGCCTTCCAACAACCCAACTCTCCTCCACCTGGTTAGAGATGTTAAACAGGTAGAGTCAGTCTACTTCATATAATTTTAATCGGTTATTGTTGACCAGACTCTGCTCACTCTCACTCACCTTTTTTTTCTGTGCCTTCCTGCAGAGTCATCTGCCTCCAAATTATAAGATCACTTTGATTGATGTGGGCCTGGTTATTGAATACCTGATGGGCGGGACTTACAGGTGCAACTACACCAGGAAACGCTTCAGAATCATTTACAATAATCTCAATGGCAACAACAGGGTGAGTTTGAATTGTTGCAATTCCTGCAGTGTCCAAAATAGGGATGCAAACAATTAATCGATTATCGATTAATTGTCGATAAGAAATTACTCGATTAAAATAAATTAATTGCAATTAATTGCATTTTGAACCCGTAATTCCCCGCCAGCCCGCATGAGGGCGCGCTTGACGCCAGACGTCCTTGACGCACACGCGGGAACTCAAGAGATTCAGTGTTGCCAACTTGGCGACTTTCTCGCTAAATCTGGCGACTTTCCAAATCCTCTTGGCGACTTTTTTTTTGTTATAAGCGACAAGTGACAAATCTAGCGACTTTTTCTGGTGTTTTGGAGACTGACGTGAAAGCATATATTCTGCAGTTACTGTCCTCAACGAGCAGCGGGTGCTGCCGTGAGCTCCTCCCCTGTCCCAAAGCACTCACAGACGGTCAGTTGTAGCTGCAGTCAGAGCAGAGAGGAGACCCACACCACTCTGCGTCCAGACTGCCAATGAATCGTGCATGAGCAACGCCGCCGCTGATTTAGTTTAGTTTTCTTAAGTTTGGTTCAGTTTCTAACCTTATGCTGAATTTAGGAGCCTACAACAAGTCACAGTAAAACATGAACATTTTTTCCCATAACTTTAACATTTTAAACAATTTTTTGTATAGACGGTTTCATGAAATGAGATATTAACCCTCCGATGTGTTTCAAATAACTTATTCCTCTCTACTACAGCGTCCATTACAATTACATGCAAATGGTCAATTATGCAAATTAGGCGATTACATCATTTGGCGACTTCTAGCGACTTTTAGGACAGCCAATAGCTACTTTCCTTACTGAAGAGTTGGCAACACTGAAGAGATTTGTGAATGTGTTGTTCCTTGCTGTTAAGAAT
>JAJHUR010106870.1:0-13940 GCA_027495735.1 Lutjanus campechanus
GGAGTGACCCCTGACTGGTGGTGATGTAGTGATTACTGGTGATCATTTAGTAGAGACGCACGACATGGATGTTTTTCAGCCGATACCAATAACCAATAATTACCTGCTTCTCATGACCGGTGCTGGTGAGATAAAAAGAAGTTCATATCACGTGTTGTTTATGCGCGCCTGAGGGTGAGAAAGGCTCAGATGTAGTGAGCAAAGATGGATGATTTAATACTTCACAGCTTTGACTGAACAAATGTTCATTTATTTATTTATTTTGTAGTAAAGTTCATCCAAAAAAAAAAAAACCTCACAAAAAATGGCTTTTATTCAGCATTTGCCTCAGAATTCAAACTAAATGTTTTGATATAATCTGTCAGATCAGATGTTAGTGTAACTGATATTTATTATCTAATATACACTGAGACCGATATAGCTCTGTGTGTGTGTGTGTGTGTGTGTGTGGTCGCTTTAACAAGAGTGTGTTCATGCTGTTTGTTTTCGGTGTTCATGTTATGCGTGAGTACAGTATATCCACCCACTGTCGAGAAATGAAGCCCCATGTTGTGTTTGTCTTGTCCGCACATGTTTTGTGATGCAGGCCAAAGGCGTCCAAGCAGATCGAGGGACAGATGAAGAGAGAGGGAAGAAAGGACAGCGAGCGAGGGAGGGAGGGAGGGAGGCAGGCAGGGAAGATCTGGACATAGTCCCAGTAGCTGAAATAAATCACATACTGTTCTCTTCAGTTTTGAACATTTTTCCCTATTTTTGTTATCATTTCTGTTCCCAGTCTGGAAAAAAACATCCAGGAATGTTTGCAGAGCTGAACTGTGGTCATCATCGACCGATTAAAGAGACGGAGGTGTTTATTTGTCACTAGGTCAGTTCTTACATAATCGCCTCATCGCAATGATCTGTGATGTCAACAGAATTATGATATTTCCATGTCATTTTTCCATAAATGCACTATAAGGAACCAGATAACGTATTCCAAGATGCCGTCCATTCAGTCCTCGCCTGGCGCTGAAGCTGAAAATAGTTTTCTAGGTTCTGGGTTCCCTTCAGGGATAATAACGGCCCACCGAATATGCACAGGAGTGTTTCCCCACCGCTCACGAGTTCCTGCTCGGCCCATAGATGTGATGATGTCACAGATTTTTCAATAGCTTTTTTTGTCTCGAGGAAAGTTTTACAAACATAAAACATCCATGGATAAAAAAAAATTAATCATAGAAAGAGTCACAAGTGACCTTGTTTAAAGTCTGAGGTGTGATGTCAACAGTTTTATATGCGTCTCTTTTATAATGGTGGTCTGTGGGGGAAAACTGTCAGCAAGGCTGAGCAGCAAAGCCCTGTCCAGTTATATTAGAAGTCTGTGCATTGTCCTCTGGTTGAGGTTGGACTGGTGCTCCTTTAATGTTGTCATTTCGTTGTGCCTCCTTCTTCTGCTTTGGTTTAACGGCCACTGAGTGGAGAATTAGCACCACAGCTAATATTCACATGACGGCACTGGATAGAAATGCACATCACTGCATTTTGTTTTGTCGATTTGCTGTAAATATGTAATAAATCAATAAATAAAATTTGCTCTTCGGTGTTAATGATTGCTTAAAAATTGTGGGGTCGGGGGAGTCAAACTTTTGTCGGCTTCTGAAAGGGGGGCGTGCGGAGCCTAAAGTGACGTCCTCTGATTGCTTCATTTGTCCAACTAACAGTCCAATAACTAAATCCAATAAATAGCCCAATAACTCTATTATTATTATTATTATTATTATTATTATTATTATTTACTATCATAAATGAAAAGAAGCAGAGCAGCAAATCCTCACATCCATGAAAAGTAGTTTGTAAATTGATTTATCACAGCAGCTCTAAATTAATCACTGACTAAAATTTCATGATGGCGACAGACCCGCGTCTCTCCCACTTTAAAACTCCAGAGATGAATTTTACAGACGGGTGTGAGAGAAGCTCTGCTGCGGCTCCTACGGTGGAGTCGAGGAGATCCCAGAGGGACGTTTTAGAGATTTTAACACTCACATGTTCGAGACTCCAGACTTTGAATAAGACTTTAAAAGACAAAGGTTCAGATTTTTGTTTTGTTGTAAACACACAGTCACATTGATCATCGTATGAAGGGCCTGTGATAAGTGTGTTTTATTTCCCATTAAGAAGTCAGTAATACGACACAGTGCATACAGATGTCTTAATCATCAGTCAAATAACTTAACTGTACAGTAGTTCTGTGTCGAGTCAAATTGAACCATGAAATTTGTATAACTCAGAGGCAAACAGAACAAGTGTTGTTATTGAACGTGAACTGTGGACGCTGAGTGTTTTCTTGGAGACGTGGTTTAAGAGAGAAAAATGAGAACTGAGGAGCTGAGAATTGAGCGGCGTGGCAGGATTGTTTGTTGATCCTGGACTCCTCACTCATGTCTCATTTACTTTTTTTGGTGCCACTTCAACTCTTTTTTTGTCCCATGTTCCCGTATTCTTTCTCCCTTCTCTCACCTCGTCTGTCTCCTCTGTCATCTACTCATTTTTTTTCCTGTTTTTTGTTTCTCCTCTTTCACTCTCTTCCTCTTGTTCTGTCCCTCTTTTCGTCTCTGATCATGTCCCGTCTCTGTTTTTATTGTAGGAGCAGTTCAGAGCAGAGGAAGTTGCGTTCTCGTGATGCAGCCAGATGCAGGCGGAGTCAGGAGACGGAGGTGTTTTATGAGCTGGCCAGCACTCTGCCGCTCCCCCGTCGAGTCTCCACCCACCTGGACAAATCTGCCATCATGAGAGTCTCCCTCAGCTACCTGTGGATGCACCGCCTCCTGCGACCAGGTAAGAAGCACACCTTCAGACGTCCGACCTGAACGTTCCACAGTTTTCTCAGTTATTTAGGAATTATTACGAGTTTTTGTTTTGTTATGGTGCAGATTTTAGGTTCAGGCTTCAGTTTAAACTTACATGCACGTGCAACCTTTAGTGCTGTATGCTGGCACGAAATACTGCTTTTTAATTTAAATTGGGCCCCATTTACACCTGATATTAGAACATGATCTGTGTCTGGACATAAGGAAATACACACGTTACTGCAAGGTGTAAATGCGACCACATCTGGAGGTAGTAGGCGTGAATGCTATTCATACAACGTGCTGCCATCTGTACACAACATAACACTGATACAGATATTTGTTTTTAGCCAACATGATGTATCGGATGTTCAAATTTAGAGAGAAAACGAGTGAGAAGGCTGAAAGAGACGCCTCTGATTACGTCTGTTCTGTGCAATGAAAGATGAGTTATTCAGCAGAACTGTGTGGAAAATGAAAGTAATACTGGGGTGGGAAATAAATGATTTACAATAAGAAATAACTGTGCGTGCAGTGGTGTGTGTTGCACTGATCTGTGCAGCTGATCTGCTGTTAACAAGGCACATAATTCATCTAGTCACGAAGTATAGACTACACACTGGTACTGCAACACACCGGGACAAACTGACACAGTTTTTTTTTTTATAGAAAGAAAGGAATAACTTACATTTGCCTAATTTACAACAGGTGACAAGTATTTGTCGTATACAACGTTTCACAAAGTTTATAAAGTTTCCACCGAAGTCAACGACTCATAAAACTCTAAAGAGAGTCTGGGGCTGATAACCGTCGAATTACTCACGAGCAGGTTTTTTGTCTTGGAGGACTGAGATCTGATCTCAGCGAGAATAATGAGGACACGTTAGAAATACCAGGTGTAAATGCAGAGTCAAGATCAGATCCTTTATTGTCCAGATAACGTGTCCGGATACAGATCTAATTTTAATACCAGGTGTAAACCGGGTGATGTTTGAGTCTCGTCATTTAGCATCTTAAACATGGTGTTAGTGTATTTTTTAAATAATGTTTAATTTTATTATTATGCATATGTGTTGCATGATTTGTTTTATTTATTTATTTATTTATTTATTTATTTGCAGCTGCGAGAAAAGTTTGGAAGTGAGAAGTGAAACCAAAGTAAAAGTCGTGTCCGGTTAAGACTTTTATGTTGAAAGGATTCAGTTTGAACTTGTTTTCTGGACTGAATGATGATTAACTTGTCGTGGATAATTGGAATCTAACGGCAGCGGTCGTTAGGTTACCTCTAATGAAGACGTACTGATTAAGATACCAGGTTTTATTCAGGCTGCGGCTGTCGGTGGTCGGTTTGAACAAAATGCTTCAACTCGCAAACTCCTTTCTAACTCTCAAATAAATTTAGCGTATGTTAAATGAAGGATTTGGAGAGTTTTCTTTTGGTATCCAGAAGTTGAATAGCAGTCTGATTGCTTTTAAAATGAGCACAGATTCCGTGTGGCAGACAGATCGTTCAGTGTCAGTCTCATGTCTGTTTCAGCCTTTATCTGCATCTCCATTTCATGACTGACGGAGCTTCAATAGTGAAATCGGTCAGGCATCACAGGCGGCTTGATGGGGAAAGCAGCTCTTTGCGTGTTCAGTGTTCGGTTGTGAATTGTGTCGTTGTTGTTTTGTTCCCTCAGGGGTGAGAGCAGAGTAATGAACTCATCAATAATAGAGGGACAAAGCAGAATTTTTATTACTCAGGCGACAAACATTCAAAATGCATCAGGATTTGAAGTGTGGTTCTGCTGACAGCTGCATTCATACCTAAACTGATTCACTGATGGACAAAAACGTCTATTTTACTCCACTGGAAATTACAGTTTTTATACTTTCTATATTTTATTTATTACAAGGTCTGAAAATAAAGCAGCAGTATGTCCACTCACCATCCATTCATAACAAAAATAAAGATGACAGGTATTAACCACGGCTGTTTGTCTTTACAGCACATGAGAAGGAGGAAGACGCGGTGAAGGAGGAGCAGCCGGAGGAGGACGAAGATCCAATGGACTCTTTCTATCCTCAGGCGCTGGCTGGCTTCATCATGGTGATGACTGAGGAGGGAGACATGATCTACCTGACGGAAAACGTCAGCAAACACATCGGCATCACACAGGTACATTACACGGAACATATAGCATCTAATATTTTTACATAGTTAGTCTTTAAAGAAGCAGTATGTAAGAATTTTAATTTAAAACATTAAAACATAACTAAAATGATCAGAATGTAAACAAATAACAGTTTTGACGTTATGCAAAAGACGTCTGTGCGTTTTGTTGCAGTGATATCTACTAAAGTTAGCATGCTAACCATGCTAGCTACTGTTTTTATATTTGTTTGCTTTCGCTGTTGTTTTTATGTTTTTTTTAAATGCAATTTCTGTTATGTCTTAACCATTTATTGGCTTGCTTTCAGTTTTTGTTTTTATGATCTCAAATGCAGTTTTAATGTTCTTTTAATGTTTTATTTTAATGTGTTTCTCTGCTCTTATAAAGCACCAAGAAATAAACTTGCCTTGCCTAACCGGCTAGTCCCTGCCCAATGGAGTTAAAAAAATAATAATAAAAAAATCCCCCCCCAATCCCTTCTTCTTCTTCTTCTAACCCAAGAGGTGACAGTCTAACAGTGCAGCTCAGGCCTCCCCCTGTAGTTTCAGCCGGGAGATGCGTGCGAGCACAGAGTCTGTTACATTCAACAAGCTCTCTTAGCCTTTTTAGTTTAATAAACAAACAAAATAAAATCACAAAATGTCAAGAAAGGAAATATTCTTACACCTATTTCACTTATTAAACAGAAAAATACAACCGTGCACCCTCTCAATTCAAGTTTCTCTCTTTTGTCAAACTAAGACGAGCTTACTTGCCTCCGGTTCTGGTGCCCATTTCAGTCTCCGCTCCCTGCAGACATTCCTCACTGGGTCCCGGGCCTGAAAACCTCCTCCTGGAGCTCCAAATCTCCTCTGCTAGAGGTGTTAACACCTACAAGCCTGCAGAGCTCTGAGCAGAGTCAGCTCGTAGGTCTGCTACTAGCTGTGCAGCTGAGCTAACCAGCTAATAGTGGCTACAGTTAGTAGCAGTTAGTGGCTCTGGGTTTATGCTGCTATTTTTAGGTGGCTAAATTCTTACATATTGCTCCTCTAAAGCTTTTTTTTCCATCATTTGCTGTCCTGTGCAACAGTCTTGTGATAAGTCAGCATCAACATTTTTGTTTACACCAGTGATTTTCCACCATGTCAGCTCTGCTGCAGATGAAGATAAGTTGGTTCTCATTCCTAAACTCCTCCTTGGCAGCAGAGTTTACTGCACTGTCTCTACCCGACTGTTTCTTTAATTGGAGCTGGTGGTTTTTACTGTAAGCTTCTGGGACAGTGTGTGACCTACTCTGAGAAACTCGAGCGGAGAGAGAGGCCGTGCCATAAAGCTATTCTTAGCTCTGTTTGAGATCAAGTTGTTATTGAATCACGCAGAGGTTATGATAACTGCAGGCAGAATTACAGAGTGAAATGTTCGGTCCTGCTGTGGACTGTGGAGCTGGAATGATGTCATACAACCGCGCAGATTCAGTGTCAGTTCCTCAGAAAATAATACCACAATACCACGCTGAAGAAAAGTGATGACTTGAAAGAATATCCTTTTATTAAATAGTAGATCATTTTTTTGTTTGTATAGAATTTCATTTTCCTCCCTGCATTGTCTTTTGTCAATGAATCTTTTAAATATTTATGTGCAACTGCAGAACAGAAGCAGTCCTGTTATAAAATAAAAATGTCATGTCATAAAATGATTTATTGCATGGCCTTGTTAAATACTCAGTTCTGACCTTGACACAGTTCTGATCATAAACTCTAGAGGAACAATAAAATCACTGTTAAATCACTAAAATCATTTTAAATTAATATTTTGGTTCAAATTATTGATTTTTTTTTTGCACATAACCATGTAACAAGCAGGATGACGTACAGTGAGCAGGTCACTATTGCAAAATGAAGTCCTAAAATCATTTTAAAATTAATATTTTATGCCACATAAGTGTGTGCCTAATTTTTTTTTTCTTCTGTGGAATAAACATGCAGCTCATTATGAAATAAACCCCTTCAGGATGATTCAAGTCCTGCATCACCCTGGCAGGATTTATATAAGGGATAATGCCCTTTGAGGTGTCCATTTATCAGAAATGAATGGACGACGCGGAGGCGTGAACGGTTGCTTCCGCGAAGTCCATTCATTTCTGATAAATGGACACCTCAAAGGGCATTATCCCGCTTATACCATGGTCACTTACAAAAGAAATAAATATTAAATCAATTATCAATACGTTAATGTTGTTTTTTACCGTTAAAATCGTAAGTTTTTCACAAGAAGCAGCTGAGTGGACTATTTAATATCTTTCGTTGTGACGCGTTGCCAAGGTAACCGGCTCTGGCCACAGAACCTGCAGCTCGGTCGGCCGGAGCTGTTAGTCTTCTCTCTTTCTCTTCTGCTGCATCCCAGTCTTCAAAATGATCAAATTCACCAAATAGGTTAAAGGAAACTATAAAATCACTCATGTTTTGTCTACTGTCTACGTATGTTAACGTATGTTCTGAGTTTCTGTTGCGGTTACAAACTAGCATTTGAGCCAGCGCAATAATTTAGAACAATCAGGCTATTTGACCAGAACTTTTTTTATAGGTGTCCTATAACACTTTTTAACGGACACCCTGCAGCCAATCAGAATCGAGTATTCACCCAGACCATGGTATAATTCACAATAACGTCCTGCTCACTGTACATTATCTCTTATAGACGTCCTCACAGTCCAGTGTGATATCAAGACATTTTTAAATATATTTTTGGGGTAATTTATGCCTTTAGTTGTATTGTAGTGCTGCAGAGGACTCACAGCCTCTGTACACGGTGCAAACGCTCTGCTAACTGAGCTACCAGGCCTCCTATCAGGACATTTTTATTGGAGTATTTGATATATTGATATATCCCTAATTCTTAACAAAAAAAAGGTGATTTCAGCAAAGAAAAATGAACGAGATAAACTTTTATCCAAGACAGCAGTTAGACAAAATACATGTACAGTAGTATAGTGAGTTTTAATTGTTTTGAACTTTTAAGTGTGGATGAAGCCGTTAGTTTTTCTTTTTTACTAACAGTTGTTTTTGTTGTTGTTGTTGTTGTGTACAGCTGGAGCTGCTGGGTCACAATATTTATGACTTTGTTCATCCCTGCGATCAGGAGGAGCTCAGAGACCTGCTGACTCCACGTCCAGGTCAGACACACTGTTTATTACTTTATTACCACAAAAATCCTTAAAAAAAA
This sequence comes from Lutjanus campechanus, assembly GCA_027495735.1. Lineage (NCBI taxonomy): Eukaryota > Metazoa > Chordata > Actinopteri > Lutjaniformes > Lutjanidae > Lutjanus > Lutjanus campechanus. Next base: position 8,186 of record JAJHUR010106870.1, read on the forward strand.
GAAACACACCGTTCAACATTTCCTCTCAAACCCAAACAGGAAATGTAACAAAGTTTTGATCTGTGTTAATGTTAAATATATCCAGTACTTACTGACCTATGCAGTTTTTGTGCTGATGTTTGTTCATGTGCTAAACCATCATCACTGCACTGTCATGAATAAATGTCACATAAATGAGTTCTGTCCATCACTGTTTTGGCAATAAAGAGTCACTAAAGGCCGTCAGAGGAAGCTTGTTTTGTCTGTCAGTGTTTGCAGTGGAGTCACCAGCTGCTCCTCGAAGAAATCTGCAACTAGTTTTTGTGCTTTCAGTCATTTTATAAAAATAGTTTTGAGTTTTTATGAATAATAAATGTATTAGTTTGGAAACAAAACTCAAACAAAGACTTTAAGGTGATAAAATTTTCTCTTTCTTTGTCATGTTTTTCTTCAGGTTTGAGTAAGAAACCAGCGAAAGAGCAGCCGAGTGAGAGGAACTTCTTCCTGCGAATGAAAAGCACGCTGACCAGCAGGGGGCGCACCGTCAACATCAAGTCTGCTGCCTGGAAGGTCCAGTATTTTACACACACACACACACGCTTAGCTCAGTGCTAAAGTCAAGTGTGGTTAGCTCTGTCCAGCCAAGAGCGGCTACTCTGATGACACAAATCCAACACACACACTCTCACACACACACACACACACACACACACACACACACACACACACACACACACACACACACACAGGGCTAAAGTCCAGTGTGTAAGAAGAGATATGAGTGGGTCAAACCATGTCTGGCAGTCGGCCCAGTCCTCTGGACAGAATACATGGCTCACTTAGTTTTCCATGAAACACACGTTCACACACACTCAGCACAGTAGATACACACTCACACACTTACTAGAAAGCAACACATGTCCAGTCCTGCACTCTTGACTGTCACACTTCCTGCTGTCAACATTCACCTAAATGTCCTCAGTCGCCATCATCTTTTTAAATGTGAACATGTTTCTCTTGTCATCCTGTATGTAGATCCAAGATCCCAAATTCTAACCTGGTTAAAACAATAAAAATTCAGTGACAGGAGGGTTTTGCAGGGCCATACTTTGTTCTCAGTAAATTTAAGTATCAGACAAAGTACTCTAATTGGTACTGATATTGTATCTAAAAAAGCTCCTCCATGAATCTTAACTGAATCCTCCCTCTGTTCCTGCAGGTTCTCCACTGCACGGGTCACATGCGCCCGTTTGGCGGCAGCGCCAAAGCAGCCAGAGTGATGACCCTGCTGTGTGAGCCCATCCCTCACCCGTCGAGCGTGGAGTTCCCTCTGGACACCTGCACCTTCCTCACCCGCCACAGCATGGACCTGCGCTTCACGCACTGCGAGGGCAGGTAGGATAGTAACTGACCCTGACCTTTGACCTCCCTGTGAAGAAAGACAGAAGAAGGGTTCTCCTTTAGGAGGATAAAAAGAATATCAGAGCGAGAGGAAATGTCCTAATTCTTCTGTTGTTTTTCCTCCATCTTTCTGTTTCCAGGGTGACAGAGTTGGTGGGATACAAACCTGATGATCTGATTGGCCGCTCGGCCTACGAGTTTCATCACGCGCTCGACTCTGATCGCATCAACAAGAGCCTGCACACACGTGAGTTTCAGTGTGTTTGTGTTTGTGTGGACTGTAGGGATGCCAATTTGGATTTTTTTTTCCTGACTGATGGGTAACCATCGTTAACTAATCATTAACCGTCAACACACAAGATTAAAATAAACTGTTTATAATGGACAAATGTCTGTGAGCTATTTAAAAAAACATCCCTGTACAGCACATTGGTTTTTCTCATGAGACAGCCTTTATTTTTACATGTCCTCGTCCACATAGTTTTTATTCAGAAATAGCAACATGTTGTCATGCTGTGGCCTCTGGAGGCGCATCTGATTACTTCCCCATAAGTCAAGAGGGTTAGTATCCAATCAGGAGTCCACCTCTGCCTCTGGGTCGTTAGCTTATTGACGACTCCGCCCTGTGCAGCAGACCACGCTGTCTCGTCTCCCCCCGTAGAGCCACAGTTTTAGAAATATATAAACTGTATAACTTATTTTTCTTTTACCATGAAACAAACTTTTTAAAATTACTTAAAAAACTGTTTAAATAATAGTGATAATCTGACAAAATTCTTGGTGTTAATTATTAACATCTCCTAACATCTCCTCGTCCTAAAGTATAGTCCTAAATTTCACTTCCATAAAAACTACCTGAAAACAGTATAAACAGTATAAATATACACCTGTAGTCCTTCTTTTAAAACACAAAATGCTTCATTAATAGATGATGGACATTGTGTCTTCAAAATGTAAAAAAAGAGAAGAGAAAATTAGCATATTTTAACTTATTTACATGTCTGAGTTTAATAAATGTTTTTAATTTGAAGTTGAGAGTCACTGGTTTTGGCGTTTGACACAGTTACTGTATGTAATCAGTACTGTAAACAAACCAGACTTCATGTCCTTGTCCTATGTCTGCCTGTCTCCCTGTCCACGCTGTGCAGTGCTGTCTAAAGGTCAGGTGAGCACCAGCCTGTACCGTTTCCTGGCAAACAACGGTGGCTTCGTCTGGGCGGAGACGCAGGCGACCGTCCTCTACAACAGCAAGACGTCACAGCCGGAGGCCGTCGTCTGCCTCAACTTCATACTCAGGTACTTCAGGAAGCAGCGAGGTCATCATGTGTACAGTTAACATAATGGACCAATGATGTGGTGAATAAAACATGAAGCACACCACAGGAGCACCAAAATACAAACTCTTCTTCTCGCCCTTTATTTCCTTCTCTGTCTTCTCCTTCTTCTTCTTCTTCTTCTTCTTCTGCAGTGCGGTCGAGCAGCCAGACATCGTTTTCTCCGTTGAGCAGATCCGCTGTGATCAGGCTGAACCCCACTCACCAGCTCTTGCTCAAGAGGACTGCGGGACGTCTGACATGGGTGATTCTGACCCTGACGGTGGGCGCATCTCCAGCTCCAGTCAGACCAAGGACGAGGGTTCGAGTCCCAGCAGCAAGACAGAGCTCTTCTTCAAACTGAAGGACAAGCCGGAGGAGCTTCTCCAGCTGGCCCCCGAGGCCGGAGACGTCATCGTGCAGCTGACAGGTGAGACAGACCAGAGACTTTCATATTTACTGGAGCAGAAAAGAAGGTTTCTGGAAAAATTATTAATTTGTTTAACTCATTACTTCCCCAAAATGAGAACTAGCTGATGTATTTTACAAAACGTTTTATACTTTTGTTCAATCAGTAGCATGTTGTCTGCTGGACTGGAGTTTTACTTTCTGCTGCTTTTAAAGGCATAGTTTGGATTATTTGAAGTAGGGTTGTATGAGGTTTTTATCTGAGAAACTCAGGTTCCTGACTGTTGGTTTTATTTATTTTGAGGTGTTTGAGCTCTTTGTGTTTCCGTCTTTGTCAGATTTCGATGAGCTGTCCTTCGTCAATCCGGCCCGTCCAGAGTCGGTGCCGGACGACCCTCAGGATCTGTGCACTCCACAGCTGCGAAAGCTCCTCGGGCCGATCTTCAACCCGCTCACTCCACCTTCATCATCATCATCATCACTGTCACCACCAACCTCCTCACCTGATCCTGAGCCGGTAAACAGGAGCTTTAAATCTTTTGTAATATTTTTTTTTGTTTGTTTCTCTGCCTGATTTAACAGTTCACCTGTTACTTTTGTCGACCTTCCTCAGAGCTCCTGTAAGGAGGAGATGATGGACACCAGTGAGGTGGAGAAGTTCTTTGCGGTTTGGTCAGAAGATAGTCAGAAGAGCGGAGAAACACTGCCGGTAAGAGGAGAGAAGAAAATTTTAATAAAGAAAACAACTAGAAGAGTGCACTCAGAGTGTTTCTGATTCAGACTCATTCTTTATTTTCCTCTACAGAGGATTTTTTACACAAACAAGAGCCCAGTGTGCCCCACCAGGCTATTTAAAGCAGTTACAGCTGAAGGCACAAAACTCAGGAGGAGGAGGAGGAGAAGGAGGAGGGTGGTGTTTGGGTTGAGGGGGTGTTGGTGGTCAGTTCTCTGGGAGTGGTGTCAGTGTCAATGAGGACGGGCAGGCTGAGAGACAATTTAACAGAGATATGTTAGTGATTTTCAGAACACAGTCAGTATCAACATGGACATCTTGTCCGTCTGTGTAACAGTTAAGTCGTACCCGCCTTTTCTCTCTGACTTTAATTTCCTGTCTGTCCGTTCTCAGGACGTAGAGGGGATGGATCTGGAGATGCTGGCTCCGTACATCTCTATGGACGATGACTTCCAGCTGACCTTCCTCAGCAGTTTTCCAGAAGAAGCCGATAAACCTTCGTCCTCCTCGCCCGAGCCCTCGACTGTGACCCCTGGAGTCACTGTGAACAGGAAACGGTGAGATAGTCCAACTCCCTCCGTCAGTGGTGCCTAAATTAATTGAGAGGGGAAAAAATGCATCTTGATTAAGTAAAAAAGGATGTTTATGAAGAAGGATGAAACAGGTGACAACTGGAGCTGCAGCCATCAATTTGTTGATAGGATTTCACTCCAAAATGAGATAAAGAAGTAGATTAAGCACACATATGTGTTACAAAATGATTAATAGCTATAGATTTAATACTAATACTATAACTTCTGACTAATCACACGCATGAATTCACAAACTTCTCTTGTATAAAACCTCATAAGTTGAGAAGTTGTTGTGAATAATGAAGATGAAGCTGTAATGTTCAGCACACAGGATGATTGATTTAAAACTTCACATCTGATGGGACACAAAATATATAAAGTTTGTCCTGTAGGTGGCGGCAGAGGAGAGGCCATGTTAGCTAATCAAATGAGTCAAATGCTCTGTACGGTGGCCACTTAGGGACAAATTAGGACATATTAGACTCAGCTCACATCTGCATTGAAACGCTAATGGATGTCAGCCGCAGCTGCACTTTGGTTTGATTGCTAACAACAGATGTTTACAAAGCCAAATCAAGTGTGAAATAAAAACAAAAACAAAAAAGTAAATTAGCAGAAATTGTGAGTTATAGTGTGTTTAAACACACACATAGATCTCCTCCTTCTTCCAGGAGTATTTTTTAATTTTAAGGTCATTTAGCTCTTTGAAAAATGAGATTATATTGAACTTGTTAAAGTAAATGTCTCTTATTTCATTGATTGTTTTACATTGCAGAAGGTGCATCTGTCTCAACGTTGCCTCTCAAACAGTATTGATAAGACAAGATAATCATGTATCGGTCCTCCAGATGGGAACTTTGCAGCACAAGGACAGAAATAAATACGGATACATTTTGCGAAAGAGCAATTAGGCAAAAAAAAATGCAAAGTTACAGGAAATGCTAATGCACACAGTACCTTCACTGTGTTGTACATCTCGTACATCTCGTACTTGTACATTGTTACATCTCAAGCTAACTGACACAGTGATGTGATTAGTTACAGCAAAGTCACCAAAGTATATGCAAGAGTAAAATGTTACAGTCGGCTGTAACAGTGTACATCAGAGGATTATATACTATAATATAATTAAACTTGAAGTTCTCTGTAATAATAGAAATGTTTCACACTGTGCAGTAAACAGTGTAACAGTTTAAATTGTAAGTCTGAATATTCTGCCTGTAAAAAAGACAAATGTTTTACAGTCTCTCTCTCTCTCTGTCTGTCTCTCTTGCAGGGCCCATGACCCAGACGAGGATCTGTCGTCCCAGCTGGCGTCTCAGGACAAGAGACAGAAACAAGATGCTTCC
>JAJHUR010106874.1:0-10858 GCA_027495735.1 Lutjanus campechanus
GTTGCGGAGCTAATGCCGTGGACTGCCTCAGTGAGTTTACAGGACGCAGCTTGTTGACACTTTGAGACGCTGTGAGCAGAGTGCTTATCAGCCCCGGTCAGGATGAAACGGGAGAAATATACAGCGCAGGAGGTTCTCTGACTGTTTGAATCAGATAGCTTCAGATGGGACAAGATCATGATCAGAAATCATTATGAATAAAATCGTTTTGAATCGAAAATCGATTTTAAATCGATTCGTGGACTCAAAAATCGGCATAGAATCGAATCGTGAGGTAGTAAACGATTCCCACCCCTAGCAGACAGCATAGGTTGACATCGAGTCGCTATCTGAATGCTAGAATTCTTAATGCTGATGGTCGATTTGGCAGCAATTTAGATTATATCTTTTATGCACAGTATTTGTCAGAGATTAATCAAGTTGTGTCTAATGTTTCCATAGCATTAAGGAAAGGGTATCATGGAGGAGAGAACACGCAGATTACATCCTCAATGCTCGCTCGCACGGACTTTGTTAAGAATGTTTTGAGTTGTGACATGGGCTACAAATTTTTAAAGCCTATTCGTGGAACACCTGTGTTTTGGCAAGGTGTCCAGAAAGATTTATTTGCTATGGTCAGGCAGCTTGGGATTCCTACTTGGTTCTGTTCCTTTTCATCTGCAGATTTACGTTGGACAGAACTGATGGAAACCTTTATGAAAGTGCAAAATGTGAAAGGCAATGTAAATGACATGGACTGGTCCCAAAAATGTAATATGTTAAAGAATAATCCTGTGACAGCAGCCAGGATGTTTGACCATAGGTTTCGTTGTTTTTTAAGAGATGTGATCATGTCCCCTGCTCAGCCAATAGGGAAGATTATTGATTACTTTTATCGTGTTGAGTTTCAGCAGCGTGGATCTCCTCATACACATTGTTTGTTCTGGGTGCAGAATGCCCCTAAGATTGGCAGTAACACAGATCAGGAGGTCATAGATTTCATTGATAAATATGTAACATGTGACCTCCCACCTGAAACCGATGATCTGCATGAGGTTGTTTCCAGTGTTCAAATGCACAGTAGGAAACATTCCAAGAGTTGTAAAAAGAAGCGCACACCATGCAGGTTTAATTTCCCACGACCTCCGAGTAATAAAACATTTCTGTGTAAACTAAAAACAGAGGAGCAGCAGCAGCAACAAGATAAACCTGACGTAGACGAGCAGCAAAGTAATGTCAAAACATGTGATGCAACTGCAAAAGCTAAAGAGATCATGCGTAAAGTTAAACTAGCTCTTTCAAATGAACAAGCAACATTTGACAGTATTGATGCTCTCTTTAATTCCATCGGTATCAATCAGTCAATTTTTGAAAAAGCTATGCAGTTAACTACAAAAAAAACTAGTGTCGTTCTTAAAAGAAATATAAACGACGTTTGGGTAAATCAATACAACAAAGATCTCTTGCGTTGCTGGAATGCGAATTTGGACATTCAGTTTGTATGTGATGCATATGCATGTGTAGTTTATATTATCTCATATATCTCAAAAGCAGAAAGGGAAATGGGTTTGCTACTTAAACATGCACAGAACGAAGTTAAAAGTAAAGGAAATGTCGATGCAAAACAGGCCCTTAACAAGTTAGGAAGCGTGTTTTTGCATCACAGAGAAGTATCTGCTCAGGAAAGTGTGTATCGACTCACAAACATGCGATTAAAGGAGTGCTCCAGAAAAGTTGTATTTGTTCCGACTGGAGACAGTGTTGTCAGAATGAGTCTTCCTCTAAATGTTATTCAGAAGAGAGCAGAACAACAAGACTTAAACAAAGACAAAATCTGGATGACAAACATCACTGATCGTTACAAAAATAGACCTAAAACTAATGAGTTTAAAGACATGTGTCTAGCAAGTTTTGCTTCAGAATACAGAGATGTGCCCAAAAGTGAAAAATGTCAAAGCAATGTGATTAAACTTTATAACGACTGTGGTTTTGTAAAGAGGACAAGGACAGATGTTGCTGTTGTGAGATATGCTCGCTTTTCACCAACAAAAGATCCTGAAAAGCACTATCAAAGCTTGCTTCAGCTGTTCTTGCCTTATTATACAGACAATCAGTTGAAACCACCACAGTTTGTGTCTTTTGAAGAGTTTTATGCGACTGGTTCGGTCACTAACAGCAGCAATGAAATTAAATCTGTAAAAGAGTTAGTTGATTTGAACAAGTCTAAATTTGAAAAAGACGCTGAAGAATTGGAAAATTGTGAAGAAGCCATAGCACACGTAGGCTTTCAAGAAGACGCTTGGGCTGATCTCTGTCCTGAAGCAGAATTAGAACGATTAGAAAGTGTTGAGGAAATGAGTGCTAACAAAGATTTGTTTCCTACCGAAAGAGATGTTATTCCAGATTTGCAAGCAGAAAAGACACCTGTGTCTATAGAATTCCCAAAACAGAAAATTAATCACTCTGAAGCGCAGGCTATCATGAGATCCCTGAATGATCTACAGTCACAGGTGTTTTATAAGATACGACAGTGGTGCTTGGATAAAGTTAATGGTAAAAATCCTGCACCTTTTCATGTGTTTATTTCTGGTGGAGCAGGCACAGGCAAGTCCCACTTGATTAAAGCTGTGTATTACGAGGCCACAAGACTGTTAGCAAGAATGTCAAATTATCCAGATGATGTTCATGTTTTACTGACTGCCCCTACTGGTGTAGCTGCTTATAATATTAATGCTACTACAATACACACCAGCTTTGCTATTTGTAATAATGTTTCATTACCGTATCAGCCACTAAAAGAGGAGAAAGTAAATACTTTAAGAGCCAGTCTGAAAGATCTCCAAATATTAATCATAGATGAAATTTCCATGGTTGATCACAAACTACTGACATACATCCATGGCAGACTGAGACAAATTAAACAATGTGCTGATTTTTCTCCCTTTGGTAATGTTTCTGTAATAGCTGTTGGAGATTTTTATCAACTTCCACCAGTAAAAGGAAGGCCTCTTTACACAGACCAAGCAGGGACCAACCTATGGGGAAATACTTTTAGCCACATAGAGTTAACAGAAATAGTGCGACAGAAAAATCAAGACTTTGCTGTGACACTAAATCGCATCAGAAAACATAAAAAAGGAGACAAACTTAATGACCAGGATGAAAAACTGTTAAAACAGTGTGAGACAGGCATGGGTGATGACACAGAAGACCTTCACATTTTTGCAACAAATAGTGACGTAGAAACCCATAACTTTAATATGTTACACAAGGTATGTTCTGATATTGTGCAGATTAAAGCACAAGACTTTGACAAAAATCCTCAAACAGGACGATTTGCAAAACAGACGACTTCACATACCTTTGATAAACAGACATATTTAAATAAATTGTTGAGTGTCGGTCCAAAAGCTCGTGTCATGCTCATCAAAAACATTGACATTTCAGATGGTCTTGTTAATGGAGTACTTGGCACTGTTTGTCTTGTAAAATTTGATGAAAATACCAAACTCCCAAAAACAATCTATGTGAATTTTGATGATGAAAGGATTGGCAGTCAATTAAGAGCAAAGTTTCCATGTACAGTGCCTGGTCTTCAAAAAGCCACACCAGTTGGGCTTGATGAAGACAAAGTAACCAACAGAGGTGGAGTCAGACGTCAGTTTCCTTTGCGTCTAGTGTGGGCCTGCACAATACATAAAGTGCAAGGCTTAACTTTAGACAAAGCAGTAGTGTCGTTTAAAAAGATTTTCTCTGCTGGCCAAGCTTATGTAGCTTTAAGCCGTGTAACATCCATAGAAAATCTTATTATTCAGGATTTTAAAGCCACTGCTATTTACGCAAAAACTGATATAGATGAAACTTTGCAGGAAATGGAAAAATACATTGAGACTCCATTAACAAGATCAGATGCTTCTCTTAAAGTCTGCTTACTTAATATTCAAGGCTTAGAAGCACACATAGCAGACCTAAAACAAGACCGCAGGATGTTGGATGCTGATGTGATCTGTCTGACAGAAACATGGCTACAACAGAACTCACCACACAGTAACATTGATATGGCAGGATGGACATTTCACTGTAAAGCTAGATCTCAGTCCTACAGTGACCTGAAAACTTTTTCTGCTTTACAGAAGGAACAACATGGTGGTGTTGGCTTCTATCACAAAAACCACATCACTTGCAACATTATCAGTGTGCAATGTAGTGACTTGGAAGCGATAATGTTTAATGTTCAGCCTATGAACCATAATTACATAGTGCTGTACAGACCACCATCATACAAAATTGGCCTATTTAAAAAAAACCTAACTGCTGTAGGCGATCACTTTAATGAGTTATCAGGAGGAAAAATAATAATGGGTGATTTTAATGATAATGCACTTATTTCAAAGTCTGTGGAGAACCTGATGACACAACATGGTTACAGTCAAATTGTTACTTCTCCTACAACAGAAAGTGGGACACTAATTGATCATATTTACATTAAAGACATAGATCCTACGACTGTAGGTATCCAAGTAATGTCAACATACTACAGTTATCATGAATGTCTTTGTATGCATTTTAAATAGGACCTGCAACATTCATCTCTGAAGGTGGAAAGTCTGTACTACCGTGGGGGGGGCTCTTTTAGTGAGCTTATGAGCTTTTTCATGTGTATGGCGAGACTCGTCATGCACTTGAGGAACCATTTCCGTCATTGGGGTACAGCACCGCAAGAGAGAAGCCTTCAGTCTTAGGAGTGTTGCAGCCCAAAAATAAAACGCGTACAAATCATTCGAGATTTCTGTGGCCTATGTAAAGCTATGTAAAGTCCCACAGTTAGTATAAAATGTCCATCCTACTCTGTCATGTTACTGATTCATCCTGCAAACATTCCATATTTACTTCATCCTAGTGCTTGTTCTATAGATTTTTCTGATTGATTGTGTATATTAGATTACTATTTATTCTCATCTATTTATGAGTTTTTACTGTATTTATTCTCCTTAACTATTTATGAATTTTTAATGTATTCATGTATTTATTCATCTATTTATTAACTATTTATGAATTTCTAATGTATTTATTCAGCTATTTATTCTCCTTAACTATTTATGAATTTTTAATGTATTTATTACTATTTGGACAAAATCCTGCTGCCTGCTCCATACATTAGATTCTTCATACTATATTGTTAATCTATTTATTAAAACAAATATCCATGTACAAATTTAAATTAATGTAATATATTTATTCTGTGGATATATTTATTCATTTTTAATGTATTTATATATTTATTCATCTATTTATTCTCCCCAACTATTTATGAATTTTTAATGTATTTATTCATCTATTTATTCTCCTTAACTATTTATGAATTTTTAATGTATATATATATATTTATTCATCTATTTATTCTCCTTAACTATTTATGAATTTTTAATGTATTTATTACTATTTAGACTAAATCCTGCTGCCTGCTCCATAAATTAGTTTATTCATACTGTATTGTTAATCTATTTATTTCAAAAAATATCTCCATGTACAAATTTAAATTAATTTAATCTATTTATTCATCTATTTATTATATTCATTTATTATATAGTATAAAATGTTGTTTTAGAAGCATCCTGCAAAAATTCTTGCATTGCCATAATACTGCTTGGTTTAAATTTTTGTGCTCTTTTATAGTTTTTTTTTTTTTTTTTTTTTTTTTAAACTGTGTATGGTGTATTTTTATCATAGGGATTCAACTTAATGCACATGCTTCTATGGACTCATTTTATAAGGGGTTATTATAATTGGTATGTTTTACATTACATATGACTTTTAAACTGCATGTTGGTTAGAGTGATGACAGACATGTGTCTCTGACTGTTCCACAGTTCAGGATCTCTATGAGATTGTATTTTCTGAGTTGTTTATGTCCAGGAGCAGAACAAGCAGTTGGAGCAGAGACGAGTTGAGCATACAAGAGGCTGCAGACCAGACTGGGGCAAGAAAAGGCCAAGGAGGAGTCTGAGACAGTGTGAATAAACCTGACGAGATGCAAAGGCAGAGACAATTGGTTCACTGCCTTCAAAGGTGCGTAAAAGAATGTGATCAAACATCTATGTATGAGAGATCCACTGTAATGCCTATCAGCCACTGAAAACTGCTTTCTCACTCCTACATGCAGGGCAAAGAGGAACAATGGACGGAGCAGGCTAAATGGAAGCTGCACTGAAAATGATGCCCCGGGAGGAACAGTAAATATGTGGCCCATACAGGAGCTGAAGGAACAGACAGACGATAAGACAAACAACAACAATGACTATAGAGACTTGGCAGCCTCCCCTGCTCAAGAACAATGATCACAAATTCACCATTTACAAAGGCAACTGTTGGATTTCTTGTTGGAGACATTTGGCTCCTGTTAATGACTGATTGTAGGGAAAATCTGTTTTAATTAACATGTGATTTGGTTTATTTGAACCTTTTTTTTTTTTTCTTCTTTTTTTTAAAATAGTGACCTTTTGAGCTTTTTCATGTCACGCCACAATGTTCCTCATGCACTCAGTCAGGGAAAATGATTGTTTATCTCTCCCCTGACAATTTTTTCCTATTATAATGATATGCCTTGTTTATGTGTGTAACTATATGTATTTATACAGGTCTTATAACAGGTTAATTTCCAAGATTTCTAAGTGCTGTGGGTGTAAAATCCAAAAAACATCTTTGAAATGGCTCCTGTTAATGACTGATTGTAGGGAAGATCTGTTTTAATTAACATGTAATTTGGTTTATTCGAACCTCTTTTTTTTTTTTATAGTGACCTTTTGAGCATTTTCATGTGATACCACAATGTTTATCATGCACTCAGTCAGGAAAAGTGATAGTTGATCTCTCCCCTGACAATTTTGTCCTATTACAATGATATGCCTTTTTTGTGTGTGTAACTATATGTATTTATACAGGTCTTATAACAGGTTAATTTCTAAGTGTTGTCGGTGTAAAATCCAAAAAACATCTCAGAAATATCCTTTTGTTCAATAGTAAAAAAAAGTTGAATGTTGTATGTTTATCTACATATTACCTGGACAAGTTGAAAAAAAATTTCAGCCATGAAACTGTCTACATATCTCAAATAAAAACTGTCAACGTACTTTGAGCTCCTCATCCTTCATTTTATATATAAATTGTTTTTACAATGGATTTTCTGCTGCAGTATTACAGAAATGCTAGAGGAAAGTGCAAAAATTATTTTGATAACTTCTGATCAGACATGTCTGGAGATTCCATGTGCAAAGTCTTGTGTAGATGAGGCTCAGACTGTCGGATACTCGTAGCTATAAGCCTTCTGTGCACTTTTTGCATGTACAATAAAAATATTTACATGAAAATGCATTTGTAACTAACATGAAACGATATGTTTGGTTATCACCAATGCATTTTTGGAGTGCTAAAATTCTTTTGATAACTTTTAATGAGACATCTGGAGATTCTCTGCAAAGTTTCATGCAGATAGCGCTTAAACCATTGGACGAGTTTTAAATAAGTTCCAAAAATCTTGATTCAAATTCTACCAAAACCATATAAAAATGTATCCTGTGTTGGAGTGATGAAGTGTATCAAACAGTATTTGATTTGGTCAAATGGTTTATGAGAAATGATGTAGAGATGATGATGTATCTTTCAGCCACTCACTGTCACCCATTGTGTAATTTGAGCTGCTTGAGACACAGGGCAGGTAAGAGAGGAGGGGGGGGGGGGCAGTGTCATTCACACTGTCCCTCGGGAGAGACCACAAAATCCAACTTGAGGTTGGATGTGTGTTGACAGGAGAGTACTTGGCCACTCACAGCTCTATAGTAATACATCAGAGTGGGCTGACTGCAAACGTTAAACATCAGAGTTCAGTTGTTAAGATTAAAATCCTGAAAGACAGTCATCATTCTGATGAATGGGCTTAACTTTCAAGTAACATTTGCATGAAATCCTATGAGACAAACTTAATATTATATATGTTCGATGAATGCAGCTGACAGGTAAAATTTAAATATAATCTCATGAGACACTTTCATTAAGTCACGATTCATGCTGTGGTATACACGTGGCATACTGTAAGACAATGTATAATCAGTGTAGAGGAGTGATGACATATTTTGAACACTGTTCCGTCAAATTGTTGATGGTAGTGTATCATCTCCACACGTACAGAAAAGCCTCATGAAACTCACTTTTGTCCACCACTGGTTAACATGCCATGAAGAACATTTTCAAACTTTGATGCAGTTGCCTTGGCAGGGGAGTTGTGAAATCCCCCCTCCACCCTTCTCATTCCTCCCTTCCCCCATCAGGTACACCCAAGACAGTCAGGCTGGGTAGAAAGAGGCCAAGGCCGGTTATGCAAAGGGAAGTGTGATCATAAATCTGGATTGCCGGCATGCCGACATGCGCAGGCTGCGAGGACCCGTTCATTGCTGCTTTATTGTAATGGAAAGCGCACTGGAAGTGTGAAAGGCTGAATATTTTTGTTGTAATAAGCCACGCCCACTTTGTCCAGTCGTGATTAACTTCAAGATATGGCCGCAGGAGTGACCCAGCATCATGCTCACCAAATTTCATGTGAATCTGATCAACTTTCATGTCACTTCATGTTTCTCTGTTTATAGCGCCCCCTATTGGCCAATTTGTGCCAAATTTGGCACAGAACCTCTGGTTGAGCTCTGAAACAAGTGAATTGAGTTTCATGTTGATAGCTTTTACTTTGACAAAAATATGCAAAAGTATGTGTTTTTTAGCTAACTGAAAAAAATGTTTATTTATAAGTAGCGCATTTTTTGGATTAGCAGAATTCTTTTGATAACTTTTGATCAGGCAAGTCTGGAGAATGTATGTGCAAAGTTTCATGCAGATGGAACTTAAACCCAAGGAGGAGTTCGAAACAGTGTGATTTTGACGTGTAGGGAGGTATAAAGAGAAATCTACTGTGTGAGTGGGCGTGGCCTATGTCAGAAGATGCAACTCTATTGAGGGAACACGTGGATATAAAGTTTATGAAGATGTGATTTAAAATGTGGAAGTTACAGGCCAAAATGCGTTTGCGTCCGTTACAGCGCCACCTAGTGGAGTAGACACACAATTTTTGGTTTGGTTGGTCTGTGTCCTATTCCATATATAGGCTGTAAATTTCAGAGCCCTCAGCATTATCCTTGAGTTGTAATAAATGTTTGTTGTTTATCTTGTAATAAGCCACGCCCACTTCAACCAGTCGTGATTACCTTCAAGATATGGCCTCAGGAGTGAACCAGCATCATACCCACCAAGTTTCATAAGAATCGGTATTGCCGTTTAAGAGATATAACGTTCCCATATTTGCAGCACCCCCTAGTGGCCAACATGAACCAAATTTGGCTCACACCCCCAGAGTCACATGCCAACCTGAGGCCTCAGATTTGGTGTCGCTAGGATTTATTTTCACCGAGATATACAACTGTACGCATTTTTATAGCTAGCTTGAAAAGTTTATTCGTTAAGAATTAGCGCATATTTTGACTGAACAGAATTCTTTTGATAACTTTAGATCAGGTCCATGTGACGACTGCATGTGCCAAATTTCACACTGATTGGACAAAATCCCTAGGAGCAGTTCGAAAAAGTAGGTTTTCCGGTTTTTGCAATTTTGTGGGAAAAAATTATAGGCGGAAATGGGCGTGGCCAAGCCCAGGTTATTCAGGCCTATGTAAGGAATCTGGACATATGAGGGTTTTGAAGGTGTGACACACGGTGTGGGAGTTATAACCCCAAATGTGTTTCTCTTGATTATAGCGCCCCCTGCTGGTGCACATATGTCAATTTTTGCTTCTGAGGTACGTGCAGGGGTCTGGTACAACTCTCCAAATTGCACCACCCTCCCTTGCACGGTTTAGGCTGCAGCACCACTTTTACCGGGGGAAGAATAAAAATAATAGAGAAGAAAAACTATAAAACAAACTAGAACTGCAAGCAGTTATGAACGGGGGCCAAGCCTCCCCGCGCGACTCGACCCCCGGCTCTCGCCGAACCCTCGGAACGCGAATAAAGCTGATCGTGAATCAGGAACGCCTGCATGCCGACACGCTCAGGCCAGGAGGGCCCATTCGTCGCTGCTTTATTGTAATGGGAAGAGCACTGGAAGTGTGAAAGGCTGAATATGTTTATTGTAACAAGCCACGCCCACTTTGACCAAAGATGACAAAACTTTACGGCTGGCCTTGGGAGTGACTCCACATCATGCTCACCAAATTTCGTGCGAATCCGATGAACTTTCATGTCACTTGATGTTTCTCTGTTTATAGCGCCCCCTATTGAGCAGTCATGATTAACTTCAATTTGTGGCCTCAGGAGTGACCCCTCATGATACCCACCAAATTTCGTAAAAATCTATCATGCCATTTAAGAGATATAAATTTCCGATATTTGCAGCGCCCCCTAGTGGCCAACATTAGCCAAATTGGGCTGCTGCCCCCACAGTCAAATGCCAACCAAGGGTCTTAGATTTGGTGTCATTAGCATTTATTTTCACCGAGATATGCAACTATTAGCGTTTTTATAGCTAGCTAGAAAAGTTTATTCGTTAATAATTTGCGCATATTTTGAGGGAACACAATTCTTTTGATAACTTTGGATCATGTCCAGCTGATGACTGTCCATGGCAAATTTCACAGTGATTGGACAAAATTCCTAGGAGCTAGTAGGTTTTCCAGTTTACGCGATTTCCTGAAAAAAAATTATAGGCGCAAATGGGCGTGGCCTAGGCCCGGTGATTCAGGGCTATTAAAGGAATCTGGGGATATGAGGCATTTGAATGTGGGACATACGGTGTGGGAGTTATAGGCCCAAAGGTGTTTCCCTTGGTTATAGCGCCCCCTGC
>JAJHUR010106875.1:0-12126 GCA_027495735.1 Lutjanus campechanus
AAAAAATCTATGAAGCCTCTGTAAGAGTTTGTTGATAACTGGTGAATGACATTTGTTCAGTTGTAAAAATCAAGATTAAAATTTAGTATGATCTATGATTTAAATTCAGTGTTTAGCATCTAACAGCCCGGTTAACACAGCATCCGTAAGAACTCAGTGCCAGAGGCAATAAATACTACAAAAATAACAGCATGAAAGCTAAGTGGTAGGACATAATGTACCAGCTCTCTCTCCCCAGGTAGTACTGATTTCTTTCAACATGGCGCTATGCTCACTACACCTCTCACCTCATCCTTCTGGCTCCCTGCTGTTCTTCAGTCTCCCTGACATGCCTACACAGTTGGAGTGTAGCTGCCCTTATACAGGCCTTTTACTAGCTTAGATATTTTCCAGATGCCTGACTCGGGATATTGGCTGCATGTGTGTGTGCTTTTGATGTATGTGTTTTGAAAGAATTGTGTACATGCACACAAATGAATATGCACATGTGCAAGGATGCTTGTGTTTGAAAATGCCAAAGCATCAGCAGCCATTTCTCATTTTATTAGGAGTGGCGGTGCATAGCACGATGAAAGGGGTCATCAAAATGACCTAACTGCTGATGGAGCTGTGCTCTTAGGATTTATGTTGGCCCTTATCTGCTGTTTCAACTAACGCAGAAGTGTGTTACGTTATTTAGGAGCCTGGAAGCTCTGGGGAGTTTGCCTTTCCTTCTGATGCAAAGTCCCCATGACTTACATCTGCTATTAGATTACCACCAGAACCACAAAGGCAGGTGTTTTTGCTTTGTTTCACACTGTGCCTGTGTGCCGGGTTTTGTCTTTGTAAAAAAAAAATTTAAAAAAGGAGTCCTCTCCTGCCCTGTGCTGGCTCTGAACCTCCATTTATTACTTGCACAAATTAAATTCTAATTATTTTTTAGTGCTATTAATTTCATAATGTGCGGTCTTCCTTTGTCTCTGTATCTGACAATCCAAGCACATGTTTTTGCCACCATGCTGGGTAGGAGTTGCTTTTCTTGTTTAACAAGTTAAATCACAAGAGAGGGGGGAAAAATGCCTGTCACCCAGATAAAGCTGATTACAATGCGTATCAGATACATGCAGATAATTATGGTCGTAACACAAATGGAACAGCAGTCGAGATAACACGAAGCCTCTCCACCATCAAAAAGCATAGCAGGTGATGAAGAGATAGCGTATGACAGAGCAAATACGCAGGAACTGTTTTTGGTAAAACAAAGCAAGCATGTCATGAATTTACAAAGCATACCACATACCAGAAATAGCTGGTCAATAAGCACGGAAATCCCCTGAGTGGCTGCTGCCATATCTGAAAGGATCTGTACTATTTGAAGAACCATAACCATGCTCTTGTGTTTAGAATGTGTATGTTTATTTATGCGTTTTGAAAGGTTTAGTCTATACCTTGTTGTTTATTTTCTGTTAACTCATGACTTGCCAGTGGTAGTACTGTAAAAGAAAGCACTCGGCTGGCAGCTATAAGCCCACAGAAGCCTCTGTAAGCTCAGAAAAGCCTCTTTTTCCTCAGCTTACAGGTATGATGTATCCTTCCGCACACTCTGAACTGCTGTTATACTGCTGTTAGTGTTATCTTATGCAGTTGACATTGGCTGGCCCCATGCTGTCACTCAACGCATGCCACAACAGAAAGTCAACACAGGCCAGATGAGAGTGAAGCCTGCTAGACGTGGATTTACAAGAGACACAATGGATGTTTATGTGATGTCCCGCACCAACTTTGGAAACGCTGTTGACGTCTGCAATGATCCATCACAGCAACTGTCATTATTCTGTTAACAAAGAGATGCAGAACTCGGCCACCTCCTACGTGATGCCATTGGCATTATCTCGTCTGTGAAAACCAGTATAGACCAGATCAGATAACGTCCGTCAAACGAAGCCATGTGGGATCATACCAGACTAGACAAGATCAAACCAGACTAAACCAGACTTTATTTCTTGAACCCATTGTTTTTGTGGCGTCAGTTGGTCATGCTCATCACACAGGTAGATGCTGGTCAGATAGATCAACATAGAGGTAAGCATTCTCACGGAGATTAGATAGTGATCCTGAACAGCACTATGATAAAATCATGGTCACACCCATTCAGTTAGTAACCTGTTTGGTAGGCTCACAGGAAAAAATCCACTGTCCCAAAATAAACACACCCTGCAGAGTACATTGGTAACCCAATTTTAAATGATTTTTTCCAACTTAATTGTAATATCACTGACTGACTCACTGTCAAAATGACTCACCGTACATGTAGTTATCTTACCTGACTGACAATTCAAAAATGGGCCAATCATTATCTAACACAAACACATTAATCTTACTGATCAGAAAAACTATATACTATAGTATACTATACTATATACTCATATAGGTTGATTTTACACTAATCAATGGAATGGACAAATTATAACCAAGCATCTAAAGATTGTTGCTGATCGTTTGCTGAACATACCGATGTTGTCAGTCACATTGCCGCAATGAAAACTTCACCTAACTGATGCCACTAACCACATGTCGTTTTTCCATAAAGCTGCTACAAGGAACTTTCATATTTTGTTGATTTTGGAGGCCCCTGTGGACAAAAGCAGTAGTGTTGCCACAGTAATAACCACAAAATATAGCATCAAAAATAAAATGATCTAAATAAAAATATCCTCATAATTATGACTTTGGCTGGGAGAAGGTAAACACAGGCTTGTTTCGTCCAATTTCAAGGAGAATCTGACCCAGTGGTAGGCATTAAGAGAAACTATATAGACATAGCCAGCCTTCTTGTTGATGGTCTTGTTAACTTATGTCGGTTATATAGAAACACTTATGTAGTTCATATAGAGGCATCAATAATAAACTTTTAAAACTTTGAGAAGTAGTTATAAGCACTAATTTGAGGTGTGTCATTATCTTGGAGCATGTCATTAGCCATTATGCTGGATATGGTTGTAATTCTTTTAGAGAAACAGACTTAAACAGGAGCAAATATTGAAGTTGAACTCGCGTGTTGATGTGGTGGAAGGTTTCTTTGCTTTGCTTACAGCTGTTTTTTATTTATTTTTTAAAGAAAAAAAAGCTGCTCTTCTCTGATGTTACTAAGCACTTGGCTTTGCAGAACAGTAATGGTTACCTCCCTCTTCTTCATTATCTTATAATATTTTATAACATCATTCAAACAGAGTACAAACATTTTCTGCACTGGATGGTGTTTATCCACTGGGCTCAGCTTGTGAATTTACTGGTTTACACCTTGCAGTAATTCATTTTGAGATGCGTTGCATTCCAGCTGTCGCACCACACACCAGATGCGTGAGCGGAGTGACTTACTTGTGGCTAACATGGATCTTTTCTGTGCTCTGCTACTCCTTCTTGTGTCTGGTCTATTTTTGCCAGATTTTTTTAATCAACAACTAATCTGACAACCCAAAAATACGTATACAATAGAGTATCATATATTGTCTGTGTATCCAAGGCCTGATATATAGTGGACACAAACTCCACTGTGCGTGAAGGGACACGTCAGAAACCGGAGTGGGAGATCTCTTGACATTTTGCCTCACTGCAGTGTTAATGCTGCTAAGCAGACCTCAGTGTGCCATCGATCTGACCCAGACGACCAGGCGTTCACATCCCTGTAAAAACACACTGGGGATGAAGATGTAGAGCAATGCGCCATGTCGTGTTTGCTTTGTTAGCTCCCTAAGGCCTGGCCTCCCAGCTCCATTTATCAGGAGTGTTTGCACAAGGGGGTAATTTGTAATATTCGCTCGGGGCTTTGGAGATAGAGCAGTGGGACAAAGGGTAGGAAGGAGATCAGCAGTTTGTTTTCTTTGGTCCAAACTATAGTGGAAGTTTTATTTCGTAGCATTATTCCATTTGGTTTGTTTAGATTCAGCCTGCTCAGTTACAAAAAAGTAAGGGCTTATGAATAAAAGTCAGATGGACTCACAAGTAGCTGGGTCTTCGGACAGATATTCAGCCATAATGTACTTGTACAGATGTTAAACCCTCTGAAAATTGGCTTGAAATAGTAAATATGCATATATGATATCAAAGTCTTTGCTATATTTAGAATATTTTCACTGCTTTACGTTGCCATCAGAGAGCCCTTTCTGATGGGGAACTGAAAACACTATCCTAGCTTTTTTATAGCCACCAGACCTCTTTGATAAAACAGAGTCATTTTACCTTGTGAAGTTTCTGATCTAACACTGCCTCAATTGGTTAGTTTGTTAGTGTTATTGTGTGACTTCAGGGTTTTAACAAATTAGTTTGAACTAACCATCTGTAACTCATGTTACTAGCTGCATATTGTGGTAAAATTACCGTTTGATTGGGACAACTTCTCATGGATTTTTTTGTGATTGCTTTGCAGAATCAGTTGCATAATTTTCATACTAAATATCTGAGCATAATCAATCCTAATCCAAACCCAATATCAGGAAAGTTTACAGAAACTTACATGGCAATATTTTGAATTTGGATAGAAACTAACTTCTTTTTAGATGCATATTATCATGTGCAGAAAACCCCAAATTACATAGTTAGAAGGCTGCTGTGGATTTGGGTTTCAAGTGGCTTTAATAGTCATTTACTCATTTGCAGAGGACTGCATATGTGGTCAGCTTGTACTCACAGCAGTTATTCTATTGGCAAGCCAGACTAAACATGTCAAAGCAGTCACAGAGTCTTCTCAAGCCACTCCAGAAACATAACTGCAACATTCTTAAACATTCGTAAATACAATACTTCCATGTCACCTCCTCATAGCACCAACATCATGCCATGAGTTATGTATCTAAGTAACAATGTATTGGCAAAGCAGCAATTGTTTAGGTTAGTGGGTTGGTTATTGACTTTCATAGCTATTGACTTTCATAAAGACCAAATCCATGAAGTGTACAGCACTGAAAACTGTCAAGTTCAGGTCGAGATACACAGCTCTCCACTCTGCCAGTTAGAAAAGTTTGAGATGCTGTATAACAGCGAATGAACCTTAATAAGACTGGTCTTGCCTTTCCATTTAGCACTTTACACTGTGGAACCTGGCCAGATGGTCAGAGAGAGTCCAGACATTTGTCCTTGAAGAGGGAACATTGCTGTTAAAAGGTTAAGGCAAGAGTAATATAGACATTGAACCTGGCCTGCAAGATAGTCTATAGTGTCACTTCTCTTTGGAGTCAAATCCACTCTAATCTGAGCTGTATTCTGTGGCTTCTTCACAGACACTGTATATACTGTACCATGTTTAAAGTGCAGTGTTAGCAAAGAATAAATGGATGACATGGAGACCAGAGCCATCTGATGCACAGGGGAGGCTTCCGAGGAGTCCGTTAATTCCTGACTATGGACATCTCAAATGGCAGTATCCCACTTATACCATGGTCACCGGCCAAAGAAAAAAAAAATTAAGGCTGTTGTGTGCGTTTTGCAATCAAAATAAAAAAGAAAAATTTATAAGGCATAACATAACCAACAATCATTACTAAGGTTCTTATACAACATACATGCTGTTCACTGTTCCAGCAACTAGGGCGAACCTTAGATATGACTTGGAAACAAGAGATATTTCTAATTCACTCAACTCATAGATCTCTTTGGCTCAGCTTTGTGCCAGAAAGCTAAAATTATGCTAGCAAGATTCAAAGTCAATAGCATTGCATACAGCTGACAAACAGTATATATAACATCATACACAATATATAATATAATATAAAAAATATCATTTGACAGTATGTTTAGCCACAAGACTTATCCAGCCATGTCACTGACCCCAAACCAATATAAATATAAAGAAATGATAGGCCATGTGTACTGTCAGCCAGCGCTAAAAGGTAGTGTGGAGGTAGGTCTGTGTGTGCAAGACTAGCCGCAACCAGAAGTCGCAAGTTGTCTGACGAAGAGGATGTGAGATGATCGCTTATGTGACACAAACAAAGTATCAGAAAGTTCAGAGGGGCACACAAAAAGTTTGTCACAGTCACAGTGTGTCACAGTCGTTATCTTGTGGTGATCAGAGGATGAGAAACTTACATTTTCCAGCGTTGCAATACATTGTAGGCTGAACGGAGGACTGTCTCTCTGTTACTAATTTCAGCGCGTTAGTTTAGAACAGTTAACAGACATTTTCACTGGAACTACTTAGTACTACTTAAGACTGCTCCATTGTCAGAAATTAATGGACACCCTGCAGCCAATCAGAACTGAGTATTCATCCAGACCATGGTAAAATACTTAACGTTTGGTTGCCCAATTATTTGATTCTGTTTTTGTGCAGCACCCACTCTCAGCACCTTCACAAAGGTGAAATGAAGATGTCTAATTAGGCTTGTAATTGCTTCACTTTACACCAATTCCTCTGTGTATGCAGGATTATGAAAAATGTCACAGTAAAACAGCCAATGTTTCATAACTGTGCATAGCATCAGTATTCACATACCATCCTTAATACCTTCATTTTGAATCTTTGTTTTTACTATTCAGTAAGTTTTCAATCTAACTAAATAAAAATGTGTATTTCTGTGAAAGATAAAACAAGTGTATTGTGGTTCATTAGGTAATGTGATCATTTGTTTTGGAAGCACCCCCTGTGTCCTCATTTTGGCCGTGAATATGAGCACACACTCTTGCAGCACATCAGGTAAACATACACTTAAAGTAATCATACACTGATACCCCACGCATTGTTTTGCTAAACAGAACACAGCTGCAGGCATCTATGTGCCCGTATGCTGGCCTGGAAAACAGTCTTGTGGTTTTGATTGCCATAAGATGTCACAATCAAAGTAACTTCGCTCAAGAGTAAAATGCAAGGCAGACATGGTCTCTGGCCTTGCAGCTGCTGCAATATAAAAGGATGGAGAAAGAATGAAAGAGAGTGGAGGATAAAAAGCCTTTCTATCCCTGGAAGGTCAAGTAGACAGGCAATTTTACTATATCTCCTATCTCTGTGACAATGGTTCTAGCAGAAATTCACTGAACAGCAGTGTGATAGAAATCACAGAGAGGTAATGGTGGAGGTAGAGGGGGGAGTGGGGTCTTATGGGAGCAGTTTTCTTCACACTACCGCTGGCCTAAAGATTTATGTCATTTGGCCCTACTGTCTCGCTCCCTTTGATGAAATTCAATACATAGACATATGGTTAAGTGTTTGTAATCTTAAAGATTGTTGCTTGGCGTCTCCAAAAGTGGAAGAGTATCTACAAACAACTAAACAGTCCTAACAGTGTGTACATCTGCGCCATACCTGGGTCCGTACAGTTTTTGTAAAAGTATTTCCGTCATGATAAATCTTCTGGAGAGTCCAGATGCACCTATAATTAATTTAAAAAAAACATTTCCATAGTAGCTGTGACTAGTACCTTTATTAACCCTGGGACGTGTTGCAATAAAGTGTTAAGCAACAATCCAGGTTTCGAGGGGAGTCTGACCCAGGTTTTGCTTGATTGTTGACAGAGCACAGCCCAGGTAAATGTCAAGCAGAATCAGACTTCCTTGTCTGCTGCTCCCTCCCTTGTTCCACCTTTCTTTTCACCACTGCTTTGGTATTGATTTAAGGCCAAATGTGGTCTCTGTAGATGGAGGCTCGGCCGGCTGGCAGGTGAGGTTTGCTGTGATTTGAATAAAAGATAATCCTACTTCAACAGCACCAGACAAGCCCTGGGGCAGATCAATCACACTCCTGCTAGATCTGAGACACAATTGTCCAAACATGTTTCGGTAGCCAAATATACATGACTGCTGATATAGTGTCTATATTAACAATAGTGTTTCTAGAGGCATGTGTTTTGGTCTAAAACATTCACATTTACATTCCAGGATCTCCTTTGTTCTGCCTCTGCTATTCTTCTTCTTTTATTGTGTAAGTCAGACCAGACAGTGGGACTCACCTTAATGCCAAAATATTTAACATTGGATTGGGATATTAATTCATTTTAACAGATGTTCACAATTGTGTCATCAACATAGCTATACCGAGAGACGTTACTACATACCTTGCAATTGCTAATTTATTTGCAAAGAAAAGACAAGCCAAACAACACTAAATAACAAAACAGCTGTGCAGGAGTGGACAAAATCCCATTTGTCCTCCCCAAAGAGGGTGTGAGGTCATGTTGTCATGCACGATTAAAAAAAAACAACAAAAAAACATATCCTTGATTACCAATTGCTTTTCTTTTCAGAATCATGAGCATCATATGGTAGCAAGAGTAGTAAGATAGGTAGCAAGATAGACATCACCACACCAATTGTCTTTTAGTTCAGTTTAGGTGTACAGAAGGATGTTGAAATGTTGTTGAAATCTGTAGGCTTAGATGCTGATTAATGTTGCAAGTTGTTAGGTTTGTGTACTGCAGCCTGTTACACCAGCTGTGTGTAAGTTCAAACTTAGCCTAATTATAACAAGGTATTACTAAGTCATGATTTATGCATAGCTAAAATAAAAGTATTTGCACCAAGGAAAAAACTTAACAACATAACTAAGTAACAACTAAATAGTTACGCTTGTCCATGTAGGTTAGGTGTACATGATAAGAAATTACAAAATACTCTGCTAATGGAAAAACAGTTCTTCATTGACATTACAATTGCCATACTTGTCATTTAGCAACACAGTAATCCACCGTATACCTCAATTATTGATATGATATTTCAATATCCATCTAGCTTAATACAATGTACTATGACGCCAAGTGACTTATGCCAACCAAACAGTTAATATTCATTGTAACCATCATGATTGAACTCTCTCTTTGATCATTGAGTGGTCACTTGATTTTTTTTTTCTTCTACCTGGATAGCGGGAAGTTTCAGAGATATTTCAGGTTGACTGTTTGGCAGTCTGATCATGAATGCGATTGGCCACCGCAGCTTAACGCAGCTTGTTGCGATTCTCCAAAAGTTGTTTCTGCTTCAACTTTCCTGCTTCTTGCCGCTGTGTTTCAGAAATGTATCTGTTTGCATCCCCTGTGTCACCCCCACTTGCAAGTTAGGCCACTGAAGGTGGCCTAACTTGCACGTAGATGGTGCAACCCAGCACGAATCTTAAATATGCACACTTTTTTTTTTTATTTGGATGCTGAATCTATCCCTCCTTCTGCTACTTTCCTACTTTTGTGTTTTGGCTGTTTGAGAGCACCACTGACAGTAGCAGAATGAGAAGATCATGACCTTTGTGGCCCCCTTTAGGAGTGCTGGTCATGGAGGTTATTTGGGTTGTTGTTGTACCGTCTAGTGGACAGATCCTCCTCCACCATCCTCCAGGCCTCCCTCCAGCTCCCGGGCCAGGCCGAGACTTTGAAGGCTGGATGTTGAGATTCAGCAGACAAACGCCTCCTCTGGGGAGCTGACATCATTAGAGCGGAGAGCAGATCCCAGCTCCTCTTCAGCTTCGGTGAGGGAAAGAGAGAGTTAAAGAAAGAGAGAGGGATGGAGAGCAGAAGAGTGGAGGGCGGGTTTAAGCAATGCAAGGTCAAGATCGTGGCACAATTACCCTGGCAGCACCATGCCCTTGGAGGCCAAAGCCCCTGACTTTTCACCCTGCCAAGGTCGCCCGGGCTGCACCTCAAGACAATTAGCCTCCCAATATCCTCCTGTCATTTCCACATTCACCACTCACCTCCCTCTCCCCTTCCTTCACTCCTCCTCCTCCTCCTGCTCTGCTAGGTAGTTCATACATTGCAGACATTGTGTTTTCTACAACTGCAACTCCACATGTGTGTGTTTGTGATTATACTTTACTGTTGTAGTGTGTTACTGCCATCAAGTGGTGCCGTGAAAGTGCCTCATGTGCACGTACATACTCTCACCAACGCACACACACATAAGCCCAAACAAAACCCGTATACATGAAGGAGACAGAAGTGACACATTGTGTTTTCTTGGGCGCTGGAAGTGGCAGAGTGTCAGTCTGCATGCTGTAATATATGAGTGTTTGCTGCTGCTGCGAGAGGGGGTTGGGGGTGGGATGAGCAGAAACAGAGAAAAACAGAATAGGAGAGCACAAGTTGTGAATATGGGTCATCTTTGGTTCCCTTTATGCCCAAGATGTGATGTCCATGGCAGAATTTTAAGGTAGCCTGTGCTGGGTTTCAGGAAAAAAAAAAAGTGGATAGCAGTTAACATAACTGGTGGTCTTAGATTTTGGAATCCAAAATGAAAACGGATATCAAAATAGCTTTCCATGCTTAGGTTGTTGTCCAACAACACAAAATCTGCAGGACAACTGAAAGCTTAAAAATAAATCACCCAAAGCCATCTGACTGGATCTGCTAGACACAAAACAGATGGATAAAAGCAGAAAATACCTTAAATTTTTCCACTCAGCAGTCGCCAGATATTCTCTTCGGAACAATTCAGTCTATCCAGTGGAAATAACAAAAGTCAAACAAAGGCCTTTTTTTTCTCATTTTAAAGAGCCTTTGCACTTGATTAGAAATATTTATTTACATTCCACTAATAGCATCAGTAGTTATTTAAAGGAGCGATCTGTAGCAATGCCGTATGCAAAAACAAGACAGTCCAAATTGTGAGATAGATTCATGGACTGTATGTCAAATAGGTTGAAATCCTATTTCATATGTGATCTATTGTTTCCCCCACCCACCCCTTCCCAGACTGAGGGAAGCTCTGCAGGAGCTCCGCAGGAGTGTAGAACGTACAGATCATTGTGATTTGACAATGACAAGCAACAACCATTCCTTCACTGTAAATTGATTAGCTGTTTATAGTCACTTGTCTGTCAGTGTAAAGCTAAGACCATTATCTTGAAAACAAGAGCCCACTGCTCTGAAAATACACACTCTGTAGTGAGTAAAGTCGCTGCCTGTCTGCCAGACTTCATTAACATATTGCTCAGTTTAACCGTTATAAACATCTACGGCTTTTACGAGATTATTAATGATGTCTTGCAGCTCATAAACAGACACTCCAATTAACGTGAAACAGGCAAACAAAAATAGTTACTCCAACCCGAAACAGCCATTTCAGCGCGGCTGCAGCATTGATGTCAGAGAAGCAAGTATTTCAACTTAGCATGATTTCCTGATTTCTGATGACATATTGTGGTCATGGTATGATTTCTTACAGTAAATAGGTTACAGATTTCTCCTTTAAAGCTACTACAAGGAACTTTCATATTTTGATTCTTTTGGAGGCCCAAAAAATAACGTAAAAATATAAAATTATCTAATTAACTGGCTAATGCACTACTCACTGAAACTTTGTCTGTGAAAATGTAAACACAGACTTGTTTCAGGTGATTTTAAGTAGAATCCAACATCAACGCAGAAATAGCGTTTATTCTTGAATGATCTTGTTAAGATATGTAAATGTCCTATAGAGGCATCAGTAAGAAATTGTGACTGTGTCATAACATAAATTGAGACGTAATTTCATTCTAAATTAGGTATAACAGTACATAGTATGAGTTTACTAAAACAACTAAAACTATTGGCATTACTCAATCCCAAAACAGGAATGGTCCCACTCATCAGAGATTAAGCTACCATTTAATTAACTCACATTAACTTCCTACATTTTTAAGTGGCACAGATTTACAGTTAAACTTTGTTTACCCCCCCTTCACTACATTCCATGTGTTCCCAGTCACGAGGGGATACAGGAGGCAGCTTCATCTGAGGGGCCTTGCCAATTAGAATGCACAGTGAATCCGCCCGTAAGCTTATTAAATCACTATTATCCCTATTAACACAATGGACATGATCCTCTTCTACCAGCTGCATCCTCATTTTATGTAGTGTACGTCGCGACAAGCAGCGCCTGTCAGATCATCTAATGCTGTGAATATGCTCACACACACACACACACACACACACACGCACTTGCAGATAGTGGGGCTCAAATCCCAGCACATGACAGCGTTTTGAGGGATCATATAGATGCAAATGCAGCCATGTAATTGCACAAGCAGTAGATCTGCGCTCTCTAGGCTGGATGCTGTCATGTCAACGGCTGATTCCATCTGCTTTTCATCGTTCCTTTTTTTTCCCTCCCAACCTGATTTCCATACCAACCCAAAGCTTTAGAATCCTCTCATCCTTCCTTTTCCGCCGCCTCCTCCTCTTCCTCGATCTC